>CM039132.1:36330224-36361819 GCA_022036555.1 Microstegium vimineum
TTTTGGGTTTGTTAGGAAAGCGAAAAACAGAGGAAAAACAGAGATAGTGGATCATTGTTTCCCTTTTGTGTCCTCTTGCTCTACAGTAATAATTATTTTTTGAGCCAACCTAGGAAAAATGTTAATTGTTTGCTCTACGTCATTTTTTTCAAGCTGAAAAATCGTAGCTGATTTGGATAATCACCGTTATTAAGAACTATGACACTACTGCCTTTCCTTGGCTCTATCCCTCCTGTTCTACATGTTAAATGGAACTTTTTTATCTATATTTTCATCCTGCCCAATTATGTTTTATTCACGGCTTAATCTACTGTTACCCGCTTCTGGCTCTGATGATCTGATTTAGCATCACGCGTGTACGGGTCCTCTTTACTCTTATTTCCACACTTTTTTCACGTCTTGTATTTGCAGCGAGATGTGAACGGCTCTACAGGAGTTGCATACCATGTTGCCGAGGGAATGCCCATATTAGATGTGTCAAGTACTTACTGTCGTTTTCCTAACCTGTATTTCATATCAATGGTAGCTGACCTGACTCCAACACGTGTATAGTTTGCAAATCTGAACTCTAATTTAAACTCGGGGATTTAATTTGCCTATCATCTTTGTTGTGTGAGCAATTTGCAGATTGCAGATCACTTCTACGTGCAGATATGCCATACATCTTTTTACTGATTTGGTTTCAGGCAATGTAAGCTTGTAAAAACTATTTTGCCTTCTCCGTGCAATCCTTTTGGAAAGGTAGACTTTGTTGATTGAAACTCTTCATAATTTGTCTAATATGTCATATTTAGATGCCTATATGCTTCGTGTTTGGGGCACGCCCACACATACAAATATAAAGTCAGGATTGAATTTTACTATCACAGGGAAAATAGGCAGCAAAAGGAAAAACCTCATTAACCATGTCGCCAGAGCAAACCATACCACTTCATGGTCAGTCAAGTGAACATTACCTTCAGTGCCTCCTGTACTCCAAAGTTTAATTTGAAACCCAAATGGATGCCACCTATTGCACCATATATATATGAAGATTAATTACTTAGCTGCACAGTTGGAAAATATTTGGGGCAAACAGCTGGACCAATTCTTTGTTTTATGGATAGCTGTTTTTTTAAGCATGCAAAGGCTACGCACCTTAGACTATCTCCCAAACCCAAGGTACCTAAAATAGAGACCCATACGTGGTTTAGGTCGGTGTACAGTAAAAAGGTCGCATACCCAAACCTTTCCCTCTCCAACAGCGCGGCCTCGAGCTTCCCCCCTCTCCTTCCGCCCCTAGAGCTCCCTCTGTTCCTCGCAAGAACCCACCTCGCCCTCATCATCTCCCCCCCATGGCGCAATAGCTCGAGGTGAGTGGCCCCTGACCTTCCCCTCGCCCTCCTCTCTCTCCCCCTGCCTCGGGTTTCCCGGGAAATGGGGGCCGGAGTCGCCGTCGGGGGAAGCTCCGACAGGGAGCCATGGCGGAAGATGTTGGGAGTCCGACGTCGTTGCTCTCTGCTAGCCATTTCTTTTTCTCTCTCCTTGTTTTCTCCGGCGGCGGGGGAGGCGGGGCCAGGTTCGGCAAGGCAGCCAAGGCCGGCGGCTCCTCTCCCACCGTGGCACGCATCCTCCTGCCCCACCTCGGCCCGGTGGACATGGCACGGGGGCTGCAGCGCGCTGTAAAACCCTGGGTGTTAATCTTGTTAATCTCTTTAATTAAAATTTGATCATGTCATCATATGCATTAAGCATCATTCATTTTTTGAAAAACCGGATATCATTGAACTAAAAGAGTTTACTTTCTTGTGTTTGATCAATGGTTTGAATGCAGGGCATCTTTCAAAATCTCAAAATTTAAAATTTGAAATCCAAACCCTTTTCTCGAGGGGGTGGATTAAACCATAACCATGATTTCAAAAACTATAAAGTTTTTGCTTTCGGTTGTTTAAACAAGTTTAGACTTAAATTTTTAACTCTTTCGTGTTCAAAAATTTTTTTGAAAACCCCCTGGAAGTTTGGCTTTTTTGAAAAATAGCCCAGGTCATTTTGGGCCCTTTCGTCGACATTGCATGGGGGGTCTTTCCCTCGACGGGCCCGACCCCGACACTTGCCAGGGACTCCCTTTGTCGGGGTAGGGGGCGATCTTGCGGGACCCCGTTGCCGTTTTTAAAAAAAGGGGAGCCCCCCTTCTTTTTCCTTTCCACCCCACTGCTCCACATTCCCTTTTTCGCTGCCCACTTACTTCGTTTCGCTCTGCTTGTTTTTCCGACGCTTCCCCTTCATGGGGGAAACGAATTTCGTCCGGCTCGTTGGTTGCTGCCAACACTCAATCTTTCGTCATGCCTTCCCCTTTGGGCCCTTGCGCATCCTCGGGGTAATTGGTTAAGTCGTCGACCCCCATTCGTCAGCGGGGACCCGTCTTCCTCACTCCCGCAACCGCCGCCCTCTGGTCCGTCTCATCGGGCTACCAGGACCGCTTGCCCCTTTTTTGTCTTGTTTTCTTGCTCCTTGTTCATCTAGTCTTTTGGGTTTCCCCTTTTTGCAAATGGTGGACCATAGCCCCGGGAACTTCTTCGTCCCGCGCAGTTCTTGTCTCCGCCGGCACGATCTCCATCGACTTCTTTTTGCTTCATCCCCGGGCCACGCTTGCTTGTGTTTCGTGACCAGGGGAGCTCCTGCCCTTTTCTGCTTTTCCGTTTATCCGTATCGAGCCTTCGAGCTCGCCCTCGAGCCCGTCGTGTTTTTTGTTCGGCCGGCATGTTTTCGCGCCTTGTCGTTTTAAAAATTTTTTTTTCGAGATCCCCCCCGCCCTCGCCACCCCAGGAAAGGGGGCCCCGGGCTTTTTCCCCGCGCCCCCCGGGCCCCGCGCCCCCGGGGTTGGGGGGGGGGTTTTTTCTCTTGGTTTTTGGGTTTTGGGGGGGTTTTTTTGGGGTTTTTGGGGGTTTTTTAAAAGGGCACAGGGGCTTGCTTGTCGCCCCCCGGGGGTCGGCATTGGCTTTAGTTGGTCAGCTGTCCTTTTGGCGAAAGGGGGGGGGGGAAAACTGGTTGGGCTTCCCCGTGCCAAGGAACGAAGTTTCCCCGTGAGGGTACATGAACTGATGGGGGGGAAAGAAGCCTGGGCGAGCAGTTTGTCCCAAGGACCAAATTTTGGGGGGGCTTTTTGGGCCCAAGTTTCATGGGAGGGCTCCCTTCACCAATTGCCCCGTCCGCCCGGGGGGAGATTGGGGTTGTTTTGAAACCCGGTTTTTTTTAAATACCCCGATCGGGGGGGGCCCCAGAACCGAAAGGGGGATCGTGGGGGCCGAATTGTTGGAAGAATTTTTCGGTACATTCTTTTGGGTGGGGGGTTTTTTTCCCCTTTTTTCCGCGAGCTTTGGGGTGGGGAGAAATCAGTTTGAGAAAATTCCTTTTTTTGTTTTGGTTTTGAAAATGCCCTGGTATATAAAATTTTTTCAAATTTTATTTGGGTGGTTTTGGTATTTTTTTTCAAAAGGCATCCTTTCCCCGTTGCTCCCGAGAAAAAATTGCAATTCTTTTTTGTTAAAATAAAAAAATACCAAAATTTTTTCGCTTTGTTTTTTTTGAAGAAAGGGTATCGGTTTTTTTTTGGGGAAAAAAAGACCGGGTTTGTAAACCCCGAAAAAATTTTTAAAATGTTTTTTTTTTAAGGTTTTTTTTTTGAAACCCCCTAAAATTTTTTTTTCCCCCTTTTTTTCTTTTTTTTGGTAAGCTTTTTTAAAATTTTTTAAAAATATTTTTTTTCACCCCAAAAATATCCCTTACTTTTTCAAACTTTTTTTTTTAAAAAACCAAAAAATTTTATAAAATCCCAAAAATTTAAAATTTTTAATTAAAAATTTTTCGGTCCCTTTTTACGAAATGTTTTTAAAATTCTTTTCTGAAAAGACGTTTGCCTCCCGAAAGGTCTTTTGAGTTTTTAAAAAAAAAAAAATTTCCCGTCTTTTGAAAAGGATATAAATTTTAAAACGCCCTCCGTGTTAAAAGAAAAATTTTTTAAAACCCTTTTTTGGGCTGCTTTGTAAACCCCCTTTTTTACTAAGGTAAATTTAAAAATTAAATCACATATCGGTGGAAAATTCCCTATTCTCGCGGGGAAAATTTTCCTTAAAAAAGGGCCTAAAAATTTTCCGTTTGCGATAATGGGGAAAGGCCTCCCGCAATTTCCCTTTTGGAGGAAAACCAAGGGGAAGACAATGGGTTTTTCCCCCGAATTATGTTTTCAAGGAGCGCTTGGATTCCGGGGGAATTTGGCCAAAAAACCCCGGGGGGACCATTACACTTTAACCTGGGACCTGAAAAAAAAAAACTGGAATTTTAAATTTTTTAATCCCGTATTAACAAAAAAATAAAATAAATTTTTTAAAAATTTTTTCAAAAATTTGCTTTTTGAATTCACCCCACGGTCAACCCGAAAAAGCGGCCCTTTACCTTCCCCCCGGCAAAGCATGTTGGGGAAAAACCCCCCTGGGGTTTTTTAAAAACCTTCCCATTTGGAAAAGGGCGGCCCGCCAGGCTTTGGGAAAAAGGGAATCCCCCCCCCCCCTTCCTGGCAGGGCCAGGGGTTTTTGCCTTTTAGAGCTTTGGGGCCATCATGCCTTGTTTTAAAAAAAAATTAAAAAAAAATTTTCCACTATTTTTAAAAAAATTTTTAAAAAAATTTTTTTTAAATAGAATTGTTCCAAAAATTCCCTTTCCTCCACCTTTTAACCCCCAAAATAAAAAAAGATTAAGTTTTTTTCCCAAAAATTTTTTTTAGAAGGACAGAAACAAATCCCAACCTGGGAAAATTTTTTCCCTGGGGGGGTCCCGTAAAAGGGTTTTAGGAAAAACAACCCTTCTTCATTTTTAAAGGGTCTTTTGAACGGGTGGGTTGGAATGGAATTTTTAAAAAAAAGAAAAAAAATCCATTATTTTTTATGCTAAACACTTGTGTTTAAGTTTTCTTAGACAAAAAATGAAATTTAAAAAACCAACCCTTTTGTTTGGTGGGGCCCACGGGGGCTGAGTTCGGAAAGGGGGCCCCCGTTTTGGAACGCGTGCTTTACCACGGCCAATTTCCGGGCCAAGCGGGTTTGGGCATGGGGGCTTGGGTGGAAAAAATTCCCCCCCAAAAAAGAGAAAACTGTCAGCGGCGGGGTCAGCCGCCAACGGCCCGAATGTTGGGAAAGGCGAAAGAAAAAAGGGGAGGGGGACCTAAAAGGACCCTTTTTTTTGTCCGGGTTTTCACTTTTGCTTTTCCCCTTGATTTTTAAAATTTTTTTAAATTTTTTTTCGATAACAAAAGGGATCCTTTAGCAAAAAATGCCCCGTTTGTTGTTGCAAATCACCCACAATCTTTGGGGTAAGAAAAATAAAATTTGGTTTGAAAAAAAAAAAAAAGTTTTACCCGGGGCCGGGGGTTTTTTTTGGGGGGCCCTGGGTAAAAATCGATTTGGAACCGACCCCCCCCAACTTTTTTTTCGGCCCCCGGTCCCCATTTCCCCCCAAAAAATGTCCCCTGGTCTATGCTTCCATAAGTTTCCACCCTTGGCGAACCCAATTTGGGGGGCCCCAAGGGGAATTCCGGTAACCAACCAAACCCCGCCATTGTTAGGTTTTAAAAAATCCCCCGGGGGGGCCCCCAGGGGGGTGGCTAAACCTGCGGCATCCCGGGGGCGGTTTGCTTTAACAAAACCCCCCCGGGGTGCCCCCCCGAAGTTCCCCCGGGGAGGCCCGCACTGGAAAAGAGTGAATTGCAACCAGAGGACAAGACCCCCTTGCACCTAAAATCGGGGGCGGGGGGCCCCCCGGGCGGCTTCTTTAAAAACAAAATTTGGACAGGGGGATTTTGGGTTTGGGGGAAATTCCTGGGGCGGGGGAAAGTTTTTGTTTGGGTTTCCAAAAAAAATTTTTTTTTTTTAAAAAAAACCCAATTTGGGGTTTTCGGGGCCCCCCAAAAACTCTTAACAAACATTGGGGCCCCACCCCCAGGGTGCCCGGACCCCCGCCGAGATCTGCTTCCTGGGGGCTAAACCCCCGGGGCTAAAATCCACCCCAAAAAACATCAGGCCAAAGGGGTTTTGGGCGTCTTTGGGCCCCAAGCCGAGCCCGGTTTTATTTCCTAAAAATGGTGGGAAATAAAGGGCCCACCCGGGTTTCCCTAACGGAAAGGGGGCATTTTCCTTGCCCTTTCCGGGGGAAGGGGGTTTTTAACCGATTTGCTATCAGCAAAGGAGCAAAAATTTTTCCCCAAAGACAACTAAAGGGCGGGTTTTTCTACCCCCGGGGTTTTGGAAAAAAAAGGGAAAATGGAAATTTGGTTTTAAACCACTTTCGTTTTCTAAACGTTCCTTTCATTCCTTTTTAACTTGCCCCCCGCAGCACTTTTGAAACATGGTTTTTCCCCAAAATTTTTTTTCAAAAAGGGTTATCAAAAAGAACCCCCAAAAACCGTGGAAAATCCCTGACCTGAAATTCTTTTCAAAAAATTTGGGGATTTTTTTCCCGGAATTGGGTTTTTTAAAAAAAATCATTTGTTTTCCAAAAAAAACAACCTTTTTTCCATAAAGGGCTTAAGAATTGTAGCTTTCAGACCTTTTGTTTTACAGTTTCAACCCATGGAAATTCCTTGTTTCAATATCCTTTCAATTGAAAAGGGATGGCCCCAAAAAATTTTTTTCTTTAATTTTTTAAAAAAAGCCCAAATCTTTTGCCCCCGTACCCATATTTGTTAGATGAACCAAAAATTTTTTTTTCCAAAGGATTAAATATTGAAACCCTTTTGGGTGAAAACCACAAGAGTAAAAAGTTCATTTTTTTTAAAGGGGATTGGGGGTTCCCTTTGATTTTTAAGCCATTAGGAAAAAAAAAGGGGCCTTTTTTTTGGGCCGACTTTCTTTCCCCCGGGAAATGCACATTGGGGATTGCTATTTATTCGGAAGGGGGGGGTTTTTTTGTTTTGTGTTTGGAATAAAAAAGGGGGGCCAAAACAAAAATCCCCAAAAATTTGGGAAATTGTTACCGAAAAAAAAGAAATATTTTTTCCTTTATTAGTTAATGGAAAAGGTCATTTATTTTGGAAAAGATTTCCGGGGAATTTTAAAGCCCAAAATTTTTATTTCATGTTGTTGGGATGCAAATTTTTTAAAAAAACCAGTTTTGACTGGTAAAAAAACCGGTTTTTAAAACAATTGGTAAAATGACCCTTGGCTCGTTTTCCCTTTTTTTGCTTTAGTGGAAAAATTTTAATTAAAAGCTTAAACCCATTAAAAAGGCGCAGCTTCTTTTTGAAATATGGGCCCAAAATGGGGTCACCCTCAAAAGATTTTAAAAAAAACAGTTAAAAAGAATCTTTTGTTTTAGGGTTTAAATTGTTTTAGAAAAGTTCTTTGTATTTTTTTTCCAAACCAATTCTTTGAGGCATTTGGGATAAAAGGAAGCAAAAATTCAAATTTTTGGGGTTTTTGCCCCAAAAAAATTTTAAAAACCCCCCTTTTGGCTTAGGTACTCCCAAATGGAAAATTTTTCCCCAAGGGACTTACGGCCAGTTCATGGATGGGAGGTTTTTTTTAAAAAAATTGGGGCCTTATTTATTGGGTTTTTTTGGGAGTCACTATCGACTTTTTTAAAAAAAAAACCCTTGTTTTCCCAGTGCAAAATGATTTCAAAAGGGGGAAACCCTGTTGGAAAACGTTTTCCCCAGTTTTTTGGGGGGTTTTTTTTGGCAAATTTTTTTTTAAAAAATTTTAAAAACAAATTTTTGTTAAACCTAAATTTTTTTTTTGAAATAAAAAATTTTTAAAATGGGGAAGTTTTACTTAAGTTTAATCTTATTTGCGGGGGGGAAAAAGGACAAGTTAATTGGTTTGCAAATGGGTTTTTTTTGTTTTAAATTTTTAAAAAGGAAAGGGACGAGAGAGGGTTTTTTTTTAATTTTTTGGGCTGAAATTTTCGATTTCACATTAATAGTGAGTAAGAAAAAGAAAAAAAAATGAAAGGAAAATTTCAAATTTTTTGTGGTTTTTTATAAGTTAAGGTTTCTTTTGTTAAAAAGGGATTGGGTTTTTTTGAAATCCGTGTTGACCCTTTAAAATTTCCCCTTGTTTTAAAATTTTGGGGTTTATTTCTTTTTTTCAGAATTGGAAAAGGCCCTTGGGTTACCAACCGGGGGATTTTTGTTTTTTACGAAACTTTTTTGTATCTAAAAATCCTTAAGACTGAAACCTCGATACATTTAGTTTCTGATCTTCAAAAAGGGCCCCGAAAATTTTCCTTTTAAATTTCAGAAGGTTTTCCCAAAGGGGCCCCTTTTTAAACCGTTTTTTTATTTCAAAATTTTTTTTTAAAATTTGAAAAAATCCCTTCGTTAAAAAAATTTTTTTTCTTTTGGGAAATTTCCTAAAATTAAAAAAAAGGACCCTGGGGGCCCCCTTAACTCTTATTTAATTTTTGTTTTTAAATTAAATTTTTTATTTTTGGGAAAATGACATTTAAAAAAAAGTTACCTTTTTTTAAAAAATTTTTTTTCTTTTAAAAAAAAAACCCAAACCCTTGGGGAAAATTTTTTTTTCTACTAAAATTAATTTTGGTTTTTGGGAAACCCCCAAAAAAAATTTTTTTTTCGGTGAAAAATTTTTTGAAAATTGTTTTGAAAAACCCTTCCCAATTTTCCCCCTTTTTAAAATTGTCCTTTTTGTTTTTAAAAAATTTAAAACCTCGCCTTCCCCCCCTGGGCCCAAAACCTTTTAAACCGGTTTTTTTTTTTCCTCAAGGCAGTTCAAAATTTGGGTTTTCCCCCCTTTTTTGTGGGTTTTCGGGGCCTCCCCAAAGGAGAACCGTCGGTTGGTTTTCCCCCCCCCCCCCCCTTCCCCTGGGGAAGGGTGCGTCAGCCCTTCGGCCCCGGGGGTTTAAATTGTCCACCACGGGGCCCTGGTTTTGATCGGGGGTTAAAAGGGGCCCTTTTTTTGGTTTTGGGGTCCCCGCTTCTGGTTCCCGTGAAAAATGCCAAGCCTCGGAAACAAAAGGGTTTTTCCTCCGCTTTTCCCGGGTGGCCTTGGACTGGGTTTGGGGTTTTGGAAAAGACTCTTAAGCCTACCTCTCTCGTTTAACCTTTAAGCTTCACGTCGCCGTGTTTTCTTTTTTTGGATTTGGGGGGGCTTGTTTTTGTTGATTTTTGAACAGGGCCCCGGTTTTGCGTTTCCCAAAAAATTTCCAGGGTTTTTGGGAGCGTTGTTTATTTGGGCTTGGGGTCCCTTGAAGGGCTTAAGGTTTTTTTTCTCCCTTTTTGTTCGTTTCTGGCCGCAAAAAATGCTAGTTTTGTGCCCCTAAGGGGAGGGGGCATTGTTGCTGGCCCTTTTTTTTCCCTTTTTTTTGGGGGGAAAATTTTTTCTGACCTAGGAGGGGAAAAAGGGGGGTATTAAACCCTTTCAAAACTTTTCCAGGAAAGTTCCCCCGTAAATGAAATGGTGGGGAAAAAAATCCCCGGGGAACCCCCAAAACGTTTTAGAGGGGGGAAAAAAAACTTGGGCCCCTTGTAAAATTTTCCCATAGGAAGGGGGCCCTCCCACAGGAACCCCAGTCAAAAGCTGGCCCCCCCTGGAAAACCCCCGGACCCCAAAAAGGGGGTCCTGGCTGGGGGCAGGGACGGGCCCGACAAAGCCAGTAGTCCCCCGGTCCGACAGGGGGGTTTTAGCGAAAAGACCCCCGGTTTTGCCAAAAGCGTCGGAAGGGCCCGGCCAAAAGTTCCTGGGGGAAGGGAATTTTTCAATGGAAACCGGGGGACCAAAGGGGGAAGGGGGGGGGAATTTCCAATGGCCAGGTTTTAAAAGGGGTGAGTGGAATTCATTTTGGGGAAAATTTGGCTATTTGGGGGTTTCCCAAAGGAAAAAAAACGTTTTTGAGGGGGATATTTTTAAATTCCCCCCAAAAAAAGGGGCTTCCTTGTTTGCGTTAAAAAAAGGGTTCTTTGGGGAAAAATTTGGGAAGGGGGGAAAAAAGAAGGATAACTTTTTCCCCCAAAAGAGGTAAGGGTGCTTTTGTCCATTTCTTACCTTTTGGCAATGGGTCTTATTTTTCCTTTTTCCCCGCCCCTGGTTTGGGGGGGTTTAAAAAAGTACCCCAATTTTTTCCCCCCCAAGCTCTTTGAGGGTTTGGGGGACACCACCGGGTTTGGGGGAAAAGCCCCAAAAACAAAATTCCAAGGGGGAAGTACCTTGGGGTCCAAAAGGAAGGGGGGGGGGGAAATTTTTCGAAACCGGAAAAAAAACGCTCATTTTTTCTTTTTATTTTTTCCCCCAATTTCTTTTTTCCTTTTTTTCTTTTCCCACTGAAGAAAATTTTTTTAATTTCCTTCTCTTTAAATTTTAGCGGGAAAAAATTAAAAATAGGGGGAAAATTTATTTTAATTTTAGGGGGGGGGAGAGGGAGGTCGACCAGAGAGCGTCGGACAGGGCACGGACCAAGGAGAGTGGTCGGTGGTGTGTAAAAGAGAGAGAGTTTTTCACTCAGAGAGCACCGAGGCTCCGGACCAGAGCGTCGGACCAGCGCGTCGGACCAAGCAGAGTTGTCCGACGGTGCCTGAGTTTGAAACGAGAGTGAGCTGCGGACCAGTGTGCATGGTCCGGTGGTGTGAGCTTCGGACTAGTCCGGTGGCTTCGCAGAGAGAAGAAAAAGTAAAAAAACGGCTAGTTTTGGAGGTGGGGACTATTTATAGTTGCCCCCTTGGTCCTTAGAGGTCTTCTTGGCCATTGTTTCAGCTGGTGACACCTAGAGAAATCCTTTGGAGAGCCAAGAGGCTAGTGAGGGAGAGATTAGAGAGAGATCATCTTGTTCTTCCCTCCTTAGAGTGATTAGGAGTGACTTGTGTGCATCCATCCATCTTCCTAGCCTTGAGTGGGTCAAGTGAGGTCTTGAGTTTGTTACTCTTGGTGTTCGACAGCACCTAGACGGTTTGGTGGTGTTCGAGGAAGTGACCGCCGGAGATTGTTTGGCGGCTCTTCTCCAAGCTCTTGTGATCGTTGTGGGCGATTCACCGAGCCGGAGTGGCGAAGAATCAGCCCGTAGAGAGCACTCTACCCTTGCGCGGGGTAGAGGGGAGCGATACCTTGCGAGGTGCTCCAACGAGGACTAGGGGGGTGTGTCGACATCTCGATATCTCGGGAAAAAATTGCTGCGTCATTGAGATTCTCTTTTCCCTAGCTCTTTACATTCCCGCATTACTTTCCGTTTCGTTCTTTCATTTCCTACTAGAATTGCTTAGGTTGTTTTTAATTCCTATGAACTGCTACCGCTTTCTAGCTAGGACACACGGACGGTAGACACTAGGGGGGTGATTGACATTTGATAGGTTTTTATAATTGCTTTAGAAATTTAAAAACAAGTTCACCCCCCCTTCTTGGGCATCTTGATCCTTTCAATTGGTATCAGAGCAAGGTTGCTCTAAATTAGGCTTCACCGCCTAGAGCAAGATGTCCCATGGGGATGGACCGCCACCCATGTTCGATGGGGATGACTTTCCGTATTGGAAAGTGCGGATGGAGGCCTACCTTGAGGCCGTGGACGTCGGCGTTCACAAAGCCGCCACCCAAGGTGGACTCGGTGTTCGCCGAGGATCCATACTTTGAGAAGAACAATGCTAAGGCAAAGAACATTCTTTTCCGTGGCATTTGCAAGGATGTGTTCAACCGTGTGCGGAATTGCAAAAACCGCGCATGAGATTTGGACAAACATTTGTGCTCTTCACGAGGGCACTAAATGTGAAAGAGAAGAGCGTTATCACCTCATCATTGCTAAGTTAAATGCTTTCACTATGCTATCTCATGAAAATGCTAATGAAATGTATTCTCGCTTGAATGTGCTTGTAGAGGAGTTGAATGGCCTTGGACTCTCTCAAATGACACCGGCCGATGTGGTGCGCAAGATACTTTATGTCCTCCCAATAGACAAGTATAACCACATCGTCACGGTTCTTCATCAAGGCGATCTCTCCGCAACTACACCAACGCAAGTGTTGGGCAAGATCAATGCTCATGAGATGTACATGAAGATCAATGATGGAACTTCATCATCCTCCAAGAAGAAAGAGAAGGAGGAGAAGAAGGACTTGGCTCTCAAGGCATCTTCCAAGGAGAAGTGCAAGATTCAATATGTCGTTGAGAGTACAAGTGATGATGATGATGAAGACAACATCGTTCTCATGGTGAAGAAGACCGCCAAGATGTTGAAGAGGCTAAACAAGAATGGAGTCAAGTTTGACTCAAAGAAGAAGAAATTCTTCACAAGCTCTTCAAGGAAGCCAATCTCCCAAATGAAGTGCTACAATTACGGCACTCTTGGTCATCTAGCCCATGCGTGTCCCGAAGAGAAGAAAGACAAGTTCAAGAACAACAAGTTCAAGAACTTCAAGAAGAACAAGGGCGGCAATGATGACTCAAGTGATGATAACAAGAAGCAAGACAAGACATACAAGAAGAAGAAGAACTTCAACTTCCACAAGAAGAAGAAGGATGGCAAGGCTTACATTGTGGGTGATTGGCTCACCGACATTGATGATTCAAGCGACTCCTCCGATGATGAGAGTGAAGAAGAGAAGGTGGCCGCTTTGGTTATTGGTTCTTCGATTCCACCGCCACCTCCTCCTTCATCGCCAGGCTCATCCTCTACACACCTATGCCTTATGGCTAAAGGTGACAAGAAGGTACAAAAAGAGGATGATGGTGATGACCTCTCTAGTGATGATAGTGATGATGAAGAAGCACCTTCCTATGATGAGCTAATTAAAATTTGCAACAAGTATGCTAGCATCATAAGGAAGTACAAGAGTAAAAATGACAAACTTCTTGAAATCAAGGAAAACTTGCATGATAAACTTGATAACTTGTCTAGTGCTAATGATGATTTGAAGCTTGAGATTAACTCTCTCTCATCTAGCACTAGGGAGCTCAAAGCCTCTCTTAAACAAGCCAATGAGAAACATGATAAGCTTGAGAGGTCATCCCAAGAGCTCCTCACAAGGTTTAACTTGCTAAAAGATGACTACAACCAAGTGAAAAATGATCATGGCACACTAGTGGTAGCAAATGAATTACTTACTCAAGATCTTACACATGTTGCTACTAACCCGTGTGCTAAGTGTGCAAGTGCTACCTCTTGTGATATCGAGCTTGATGATGTGGCTCTTGAGCAAAGTGCAAAGTGCAAGGGCAAGAGAGTTGTAGAAGCCGACAAGTATGATGATTATGTGAAGATAAGTGAAGAGAACTCAAAGCTCAAGGAAGAGCTAATCAATCTCAAGGCAAACAAGCCCTTCACCATCAAGCCGGCTCAAGAAGAAGACAAAGATGCTATCACGTTAATCAACTCTCTTCAAGAAGAAATTGCCAAGCTCAAGAATGATAAGACCAAGCTTACAAGTGGCCTTGAAAAGTTCACCAAGGGCCATAATCTCCAAAGTGAGCTTCTAATGAGCACCGTCATGAAGAATGACAAGACCGGTATTGGGTACAAGGAGAACCAAATGATAAAGGCCAAGGTCAAGATTGAAGCCAAGAACTACTACAAGAACAAGTACAATGGCTACAATCAAGAGAAGCCAAAGCCCAAGCCTAAGAGGTGTTTTGGATGTGGACAAATTGGTCATCTATCATTTCAATGCAAGACTCCACTTCCCAAGACCTTGCCCAAGCACACTAGGCCATTTGCTCATGATGCTCACTATGTCATCAACAAAGATTCCAAGGGTAGACCACTTGTGGTGTTTCTTGGACCACCAATGAAGAACAAGCCTAGGGTTCTTTGGGTTGCTAAGGAGTTGGTTGACAAGGCAATGGGGCCCCGCACTAAGGGGGTTCCCAAACAACAAGCTTAACTCCAAGTTGCTTGTGTGTAGGTGAACTACAAGACCGGTGGGAGCCATTGGGTAATTGATAGTGGTTGCACTCAACACATGACCGGCGACCCCCGGATGTTCACCACACTTGATGAGGATTGGGAAAATCAAGACAAGATCACTTTTGGGGATAATTCAAAGGGCAAAGTTCAAGGCTTAGGCAAAGTGGCTATCTCCCAAGTTCAATCAATCTCAAATGTCTTGCTAGTACAATCTTTGAGCTTCAACTTGCTATCGGTTGGTCAACTTTGTGATCTCGGGTTTCATTGTCTCTTCACTCCAAATGAGGTAATTGTGACCAAGATTGAAGATTCATCAATGATATTCAAAGGGTTCCGGCACAACAACCTCTACTTAGTGGACTTCACTTCAAATGAAGCAAACTTACAAGCTTGTCTATTCTCCAAGAATTCTTTGGGTTGGCTTTGGCATAGAAGATTAGCTCATGTGGGCATGTCAACCTTGAAGAAGCTAGTCAAGAAGGAAATGGTTAGAGGAATCAAGGATGTGGTGTTTGAGAAGGACAAACTTTGTAGTGCATGTCAAGCTGACAAGCAAGTGGCAAACACTCATCCAACCAAAGCTTTCATGTCAACCTCAAGAGTACTAGAGTTGCTACACATGGATCTATTTGGCCCTACCACTTATGCTAGTCTTGGAGGAAATCTCTATTGTTTAGTGGTAGTGGATGACTACTCTCGGTACACTTGGGTGTTCTTTCTTCAAGACAAGGGAGAGACACAAGGCATCTTCAATAAGTTTGCTACAAGAGCTCAAAATGAATTTGATGTGAAGATCAAGAAGATTAGAAGTGACAATGGCACCGAGTTTGTGAACACAAAGATTGAAGATTATTGTGATGAAGTTAGGATCAAGCATGAGGTGTCCGCCATATATACTCCACAACAAAATGGTGTCATAGAGAGGAAGAACCGGACACTCATAACTCTAGCAAGGTCTATGCTTGATGAGTACAACACTCCCGAGAAGTTTTGGGCGGAGGCAATCAACACCGTGTGCTATGCGGCAAACCGTCTCTTTGTCCAAAGGCTATTAAAGAAGACCCCCTATGAGCTTGTCAATGGGAAGAAGCCGGACATTTTATTCTTCCGGGTGTTTGGTTGCAAGGTGTACATCTACAAGAAGCGCCAACACTTGGGTAAATTCCGACGGCGGTGTGACATTGGTTTCCTTGTTGGTTATTCACTTAAATCCAAGGCATACCGTGTATTTAACAAAGCCACCGGCTTAGTTGAAGAAACGTATGACTTGGAGTTTGATGAAACTAATGGCTCCCAAGGAGCGCTTGAGGATATTGATGTAGGTGATGAACCCTTGAGGGAGGCAATGAAGAATATGCCAATTGGTGCTATCAACCCGCAAGAGGTGGAAGAAGTTGAAGATGAAGCAAATCAAGATCCTTCTCCACCCCACACGCCTCAAGTTGATGAAGGAGATCAAGTGAGAGAAGCTCAAGAAGATACTCACATTCCTCAAGATCAAGCCGAGGCCTAAGCAAGCAATGTTGAAGCACCGCATCCTCCTCCTCAAGAGACAAATAGAAAATCAACATCTATCCTTCAAGCTCACCCCCATGATCAAATCATAGGGAGTCCATCAAAGGGAGTAATGACTCGCTCTAGACTTGCATCTTATGTTGAACATCACTCGTTTGTTTCCTTTGTTGAGCCTACTAGTGTAGAAGAAGCACATGCAGATCCGGATTAGGTGAATGCCATACATGAAGAACTCAACAACTTCACCCGGAACCAAGTGTGGACACTTGAAGAGAAGCCAAAGGATGCAAGAATCATTGGCACCAAGTGGGTGTTTAGGAACAAGCAAGATGATCAAGGCGTGGTTGTGAGGAACAAAGCAAGATTGGTGGCAAAGGGGTTCTCTCAAGTAGAAGGACTTGATTTTGGAGAGACCTTTGCACCGGTTGCAAGACTTGAAGCCATCCGTATCCTTTTGGCATATGCTTCACATCACAAAATGAAACTTTTTCAAATGGATGTGAAGAGCGCTTTCTTAAATGATTTCATAAATGAACTTGTCTATGTCTCACAACCTCCCGGGTTTGAAGACCCAAACTTGCCTAATCATGTGTATAGGTTGTCCAAGGCACTCTACGGATTGAAGCAAGCTCCAAGAGCTTGGTATGAGAGGCTAAGGGACTTCCTAATCAAGAAGGGTTCAAGATCGGGATCGTCGACACTACACTATTCACCAAGAAGCTTAATGAAGAGATCTTTGTTTGCCAAGTATATGTCGATGACATTATATTTGGATCAACAAACCAAGACCATTGCAAGGAGTTTGGTGACTTGATGTCCAAGGAGTTCGAGATGTCAATGATTGGCGAGCTAACCTTCTTCCTCGGCTTTCAAGTGAAGCAAATGAGAGAAGGGGCCTTCATCTCTCAAGAAAAGTACACTTATGATCTACTTAAGAAGTTCAAGATGGAGGATTGCAATCCAATCAAGACCCTAATGCCAACTAATGGGCATCTCGATCTCGATGAGGGAGGTAAACCGATTGACCAAACTCTTTATCGCTCTATGATCGGTAGTTTACTTTACCTCACCGCATCTAGGCCGGATATCATGTTTAGTGTGTGTATGTGTGCTAGGTTTCAAGAAAACCCTAAGGAGTCGCATCTTTGTGCGGTTAAAAGAATCCTTAGGTACATAAGGCACACCCCTAGCATGGGTCTTTGGTATCCCAAAGGAGCTCCCTTCCAACTAGTTGGCTATTCCGATTCGGATTACGTCGGGTGTAAGGTTGATAGGAAGAGTACCTCCGTCGGGTGCCACATGCTAGGAAGATCACTTGTTTCTTGGTCCTCAAAGAAGCAAAACAGTGTGGCATTGTCAACCGTCGAGGCGGAATACATTGCCATGGGAGCAAGTTGTGCACAAATCTTATATATGACCCAAACACTCTTTGATTACAGTGTGTTTTTAAAAGAAGTTCCACTTTTGTGTGATAATGAAAGCTCCGTAAAGCTTGCTAACAACCCGGTTCAACACTCTCGCACCAAGCACATTGATATTCGCCATCATTTTCTTAGAGATCATGTGGCTAGGAAAGACATCACACTAGTTGGAGTTAAGAGCAAAGATCAATTGGCGGATATCTTCACTAAACCACTCGATGAAACAACATTTTGTAGGTTGAGAAGCGAGTTAAATATGCTTGATCACTCTAACTTCACTAAAAGACGAGCTTGTGTGAATCATGCATTCATATGTAATATAACATGTTTAATTTGGTAATGCACATAGGCTTGGCTAACGCGGTTAGGATAACCGCCCTCAAAGCGTGTGACAAAGCTTAACCGCGGTTTAAACTTGCAAGCAACCTAGATTCAAATTCCGTTTTGCATTGCATATGCATAAGTGTTGCTTCTTCGTTCCTTTTCGGTTAAGTTTGTTGGTCATCATTAGGTTCAACACTTAGGGGGAGCAATTCAACGCTCTAGCTTCAGCTAATACCCCTCTTGTGCCCCTAAGGTGACCCTTGGAGCTTTATTGAACTTTTTTCTTAAGAAAACTAATCCTAGCCTATGGCAAACTACTTCTAAAATTGAGGGTTTGAGAGATGGTTCTTATGTTAAGTCCAACAAGTGTTCCTCTTTGCTCTTTTGTGTTGGTACTTGGCTAAGAGAAAAGATTGGAGAGAAAAATAGGAAAATTCAGAGCAAAATTAAGCACCGGACCACCCTCCGGACCACTCTGCATTGGTCCGACGCAGTGGTCCGACGCCTCGACCCTCACCGCATAAATTTTCTCCAGCCACAAAATCCGTCGGACCAGTGTCCGACGCTCCACCGGACCAATGACAAGTTGTCCGGTGCCTCTGACAATCCTATCCTTGCACCGTCGGACCAGTCCGGTGCACCATCGGACCAGTCCGGTGAGTCGTCCGACGCCCTGGTCCGGTGGTCGGGTGCTCACTGTTTTCTCTTCTCTGGTACCATCGGACCACCCGTCGGACCAGCCACCGGACCAAGCGGAGTGGTCCGACGCTTTGAAATTTTGCGGATACACCCCCGCGAATGGCTCTGTTTTGGCTGTGTTTCCCATTCGTCGTCCGTACGCCGCCGTCTCGCCGCTCTGCGCCAGCTCCGCCGCCGAGCTCCCCTGCGCCCTTCGCCGCCGGTGAGCCTCCACCGAGCTCCGCCATCACCTCGCCGCAGTCCTGCACCGTTCCTCTCCTCCTCGCAGCAGGGACGCCCTCCATCGCCGCCGCCTGCCTCCGCGCCATCCACCTCGCCGCCAGAACTCCCTCCTCGCCAGCGTCCAACCTCCCTGCCAGCCTCAGAAAGCCACCTAGGGTTTACCCCCTCCTTCCACTCTTCATTGCCCTGGTAAATCAAAAAGGGCTAGGGTTTGTCCTAACCCTAGGGTTCAGGGTGTTGTTTCGACGCGTTCGTCCTCGACCGAACTCCGTCGTCGTCATCGTCTTCGACGTCTTCGTCCTCGACCGTATTTCAATCCGTCGTTGTCGACTCTGCCACTTCTCGCTAGGGTATGGTTTCAATCGTCGATATCGCGTTTTGTCGAGTCGTCAATTGAGTTATGCCCTAGTTTATTCCTTGAAAATCATTTATTCATATTCAATCCACTTCAGTAAATCATATTGCCAATTGTAATTCATAGCTGGTAAATCTCGTTCGGAGCGTGGTTTGGTACTTGACATTGCTCTGAATAGATACGCTTTCTTACCTCAGGTATCATGTCAGATTTCATTCTATCACTTATCTAGATGCTTGCTTCTATACGGTCTCTTATCTCTAGAGTTTATATATGCTTATGTATACCTTGTCTATTCCTTCCAGCAGCAGTCAGTGGCAGTTTGAACTCGGGGCAAAGCTCGCGAGTAAGGATTGAGGCAAAGCCTCAGAGGTTCAGTCCAGTGGCTGGTAGGCCTCTCTGACAGTTGTGCTTGTGATTCGATCAGTGATTCTTGTGGCAGTGATCTGTCAGTGGTTCTTGTGGCAGTGGCACTTGTGTTTGACAGTTGTCAGTGGGCAGTGGTTCTGTGATTGATTCAGTATGACTCGCAGTACTCGTGCTCACGCCGCTGGGTCAGGTGATGATGCTCCTCCACCTCCACGTCCTTCCAGTGATAAGGGCAAGAAGCCCGTTGTTGAGAAAGCTAAGAAGAAGAAGCGAAAGCTCACAGAGGCTGAGAAAGCCGAGGCAGTGGCCGATGCAGTGGACCGCGCAAAGCGAGGCGGTCGCCGAGGTACCGTGAGACTCGGCACCCCTCCGTGGGATCTTCCCTCTTCTTCTCCAGCTGGGTCACACACTGAGGATACTCCAGAGGAGCCAGAGCTTGTCACTGAAGCTCTTGGGACTCCGTTGGCACCTAGTTCCTGGGGGCGTTCCACACGTTCCCAGTCAGCTCAGTCACCCCAGTTAGCAGCACCGACAGCAGCTTCAGCTTCAGTTCACACTCGATCTGAGGAATCTCACAGCAAAGCAGGTGAAGAAGCTACGGTTTGTTGCTTTGGAGAAGTGGTGCCCGGATCAGAGAGACCCCAGACCCTCACCCGGTTGGCACACACCTCTCATAGAGGATTTCTACAGAGCAGCTCAGCTGACCAGCATTCAGATACGACCACACAGGGTTTGCTCCTTAGAGAGCATCGTTGAGCTAGCTGGTGAGGAGATTCGCCCGTTCCTGACTTACCTACCGGGACTCGCCGACTTACTTGGGCGTTCCGGTAACTATATAGAGAGATGGGTCAGAGAGTTCTATGCTTCAGTATGGGTGGATCCGGAGCACAAGTTTGTGCAGTACATGTTCAGAGGCGAGCGATACAGACTCTACTTGACCAGACTTAGAGAGATCTTTCGCCTCCGTCAGCAGGGTGGAGAGCTTGACTTACACTATGAGTGCTACCGAGGAGCCTCAGTGCCTCGCAGAGCTCGAGGTGGCCGTACACTGTCAGTATAGGAGGTGGCTCCCCTCTTCAAGCCACCCTTCTCAGAGGGCTCCAGGCATAGCCCAGCAGAGCTCGGACCCACAGTTCACAGGTTGAACGAGGTCCTCCGTCGTACTCTGCTTCCTCGCACGGGTTACAAGGAAGGGTTGACAAACATGCAGCAATTACTCCTTCAGGCCCTAGTATCTCAGACACCGTTCGACGTTGCAGATTTTCTTGTGTCAGAGATAGAGGATGTGATAGCAGATGGCATGAGGGCCCGTCGTCAGTTTCCCTATGCTCATTGGATATCATCGACCATTGCTATTGAGCTTGAGGGAGCGAACCCTGGACTCCGTGCCCTATTGGATCAGTCACCGACATCTTTCCCGGCTTACAGAGTTCTTGGTTCGTTTGACAGCCAGTTTGGAAACCGGGTCCTCCGTCTTGTCAAAGAGAGGACAGCACCAGCTGACCGAGCAGAGGTTGACGCTCAGGATGAGGCGATTCGCGGTGTTGAGCAGCAGGAGCTCCATGGACTAGATACTGGAGCTGATGTGACTCCTGAGGATACTTCAGACACCTCAGACGCCGATTTCCAGCCAGTTCCACAGATGCCCCCACGGGCTCACGACACTGAGGCTGGCGGCTCTGCCTCTGCCACCGAGACAATGATGCTCAAGCTCTTTGATAGAATGAATGAGCAGCAGAGTTCTCTCGTCACTGCAGTTACACAGGTCCAGCAGCGACAGGACGAGATGCAGCGACAGTCAGAGGAGCGTCACTTTGAGATGCAGCGACAGATGCTCGCTATGCAGCTAGAGTCCCAGCGCCTTCAGTTATAGTCACAACAGCTGTAGCAGCAGAACATGGCCTTTATGGCCCATATGATGAAGTGGACTGGCGCTCCTCCTCTAGAGTTTCCTGCCGCTGCACAGATACAGATGATGAGCACATCTCAGTCCTCACAGTCAGTTGGGCAGCTAGGAGGGCCACAGTTCTCAGTTGGACCCTCAGTTGGCCCCTCAGTGGCCCCTACGAGCTCCGCCGGTTAGTCAGTCACTCCCACCCCAGCTATACAGTCCAGTGGACTTCAGGGTGCCGGATTGACCACTCCTTTCCAGTCACCGGCGACTCAGATGACGCAGTGGTTGGACACCTTTGGCCCTACTCAGCAGTTCACCCCTCTCACTACTGGTTTCACTCCACTTACAGCTACGATGGGTGCTACTGCTAGAGATCTGTCAGCGTCCTTCAGTGACATTACCGGGCAGCCGTCCCCCCACTGGTCCTCAGATAGCAGCAGAGGTTGAGGCCGAGCTAGTTGCACCGACAGCCGATCAGCACCGTTCCTCCGTAGTTTCCTCAGAGGCTACACACGACAGTCGGGCTCCAGCCATGTCTACCCCTCCCACAGCTACAGTTGCTACCGATGCCACCGTGGTCACATCCACTCCAGTCCAGCCTCAGCAGTCTCCGGTTCTTCAGACTCCAGACGAGTCAGTGCACGAGGCACAACCAGACACCACCGCTCCTGAGGCTCCTGCAGAGACACTGGCACCGGTGCTTGACCCTACTTCTACTCCTTCAGCTACTGCTCCCGAGTCTTCGACCGCAGCAGACCTGTCAGCTTCCGACCCCCAGACCGCTTCACTACCAGCTATAGACACTCAGGGGGAGGATTCCGATGATGAGACATATCTGGCAGCTTTCAGGGTGCTCGATCGATCCACGGCTGCTTCCACTCCGCCTCCAGACGCTTAGTTTTGGTGCTTCGACGCCAAAGGGGGAGAGGGAGAGTCGAGTAGATGGGCTAGCTTTAGGGGGAGCTAGCAGAACTCGTTCTTTTGATGTGTATAAACTCTATTGCATCTTGCATCACGTTTACCGTCTTAGTGCATTGTATGATATGTGTGATGTTTGAGACTTGATGGTTGTGTGACATGTGTGGATTTTCTTCTATATATATCATGTCACTTGGTTATGCTATTGCTTCCGCGCTAATCTCTGATTTCTTTTGGCTATAGCATATCCTTTATGAAATCAAGTACTATGCTCAATTCATATCTATTGTGCTTGTCATGGCTTGAATGGTTAGGCATGTACTTGTCTTTCTTATCACTAACCCATGCCTATCTCATGTCAAGTCATGTTTTCTCTTGTCAAAATTCACTCTTTATTCTCTACTCAAGCTTGTATTGTCGTCAATCACCTAAAAGGGGGAGATTGTAGAATCATGGACCCTTGTGTTTAGGCGATTAACGACAATACTAGATCACTATGACTAACGTGTGTTTTGCAGAGGCAAAGTTGTTTATGTTAGGTCATAAGTGATGCAATTTGAATGGGCTTAATGGATATTCATGCCCCCAAGATGGAAATCGTTTCGGTTGCAAAGGATGAAGATACTCGTCAAAGACTAGGCTAGTTCTTAGTGCCGTAAGGTGGAGAAGGGCACTAAGTATAGCTAGGGCTTTTGTTTTTTCTTTGACCGTACTATACAGGGGGTATGAGGTTAGTAGCTTGACCTAGGAGAGTTTAGGAGAGTGGGTATATGCACACTTGTCACAACTTGTCCTAGAGACCTTGCTTTCAGCCCTTGATAAACCCTAGAAATGGTAGGAGCAAAATCCCTTGTGAAACCTCAGCGAAAACAGTTGTTTTAGAGGGAGAAAGAGGCTCCGGACCACTCTGCTAAGTGGGCGTCGGACCATAGGAGAGTGGTCCGACGGTCCCTGACTTAGGCAGATTCTCAGCTCGAGGAGCTCCGGACCACCTGTCTGGAAAGCACCGGACCATAGGAGAGTGGTCCGGTGGCTTGGTTCAGAGAGACAGAAGGCTCCGGACTAGTCCGACGGCTAGTCCGACGCCTCCTGACAGGGGTTTGGGTTTATGCAGAGAGCACCCTGGCTCCGGACTAGAGCGTCGGACCAGGGCACCGGACCAAGGAGAGTGGTCCGGTGGTGTGTAAAAGAGAGAGAGTTTTTCACTCAGAGAGCACCGAGGCTCCGGACCAGAGCGTCGGACCAGCGCGTCGGACCAAGCAGAGTTGTCCGACGGTGCCTGAGTTTGAAACGAGAGTGAGCTGCGGACCAGTGTGCATGGTCCGGTGGTGTGAGCTCCGGACTAGTCCGGTGGCTTCGCAGAGAGAAGAAAAAGTAAAAAACGGCTAGTTTTGGAGGTGGGGACTATTTATAGTTGCCCCCTTGGTCCTTAGAGGTCTTCTTGGCCATTGTTTCAGCTGGTGACACCTAGAGAAATCCTTTGGAGAGCCAAGAGGCTAGTGAGGGAGAGATTAGAGAGAGATCATCTTGTTCTTCCCTCCTAGAGTGATTAGGAGTGACTTGTGTGCATCCATCCACCTTCCTAGCCTTGAGTGGGTCAAGTGAAGGTCTTGTGTTTGTTACTCTTGGTGTTCGACAGCACCTAGACGGTTTGGTGGTGTTCGGAGGAAGTGACCGCCGGGAGATTGTTGGCGGCTCTTCTCCAAGCTCTTGTGATCGGTTGTGGGCGATTCACCGAGCCGGAGTGGCGAAGAATCAGCCCGTAGAGAGCACTCTACCCTTGCGCGGGTAGAGGGGGAGCGATACCTTGCGAGGTGCTCCAACGAGGACTAGGGGGGTGTGTCGACACCTCGATACCTCGGGAAAAAATCGCTGCGTCATTGAGATTCTCTTTTCCCTAGCTCTTTACATTCCCGCATTACTTTCCGTTTCGTTCTTTCATTTCCTACTAGAATTGCTTAGGTTGTTTTTAATTTCTATGAACTGCTACCGCTTTCTAGCTAGGACACACGGACGGTAGGCACTAGGGGGTGATTGACATTTGATAGGTTTTTATAATTGCTTTAGAAATTTAAAACAAGCCCAATTCACCCCCCTTTTGGGCATCTTGATCCTTTCAGACTGCTAAAAAAAACAGAGAGAGAGAAGTTTTGGTTCCATTAGCATTCTGATTTTTCTCATCGATTGTTTACTTCTTCCACTGAGAATATGAATTCAGAACAGATGCAAATAATTTCTATAACTCTCTCCGTTCTGAAATATAAGGGATTCTAGTTTTTCCTAAGTCAAACTATGCAAAGTTTAACCAAAATTATAAAGAAGGATATTAACATATATCACATCAAATATGTAAATTATGAAAATATATTTCATAACATATCCAATGGTGCTAATTGGGTGCCGTAATTTTTATTCATCTTTTCTATAATTTTGATGAAAGTTAATACAGTTTGAATTAGAATAAATTTAGATTCCGTACATATATTTCAGGACTGATGTAGCAGAACACTATACTTTGCCTCAGGGTGGGGGGCCAATACAAGAGTTGAATTAGAAGCGCCTGATTTCACAAAGTTACTACTGGACCCACTAAACATGGGCGAAGGCATCAAGAAGTACAGCTTGGATTTTAACCTTGAGCCTGTTGGACTTAACCCCATCTCTTCGTCCGTCAGCTTCCTGCTTACATTTTATATGCCATTCCTATTGCTCTGCTCGGCCTACGCTCATCATTGTCATCGGCTTCCTGCAATCCTCCGTTGGTTCCACCTCAACCTCAAGAACATTGCCTCTCGCGCATCTGATGGAGGTCGTAGAGGCCACCTTACTGGAGGGCGCGATCCTGTGGCTGGCGCAAACCATTCTGGAGATCCTCTTCACTGGCAAGCTCGATGAGTGGATTCGTCATGTTGGCATCGCCGACGACACTGAAAAGCTCAAGCCTGAGGTCGAGAGAAGGGGAGGGCGGCCGAGAGCAGGCCGCTGGCACGATCGCTAGGCAGTCTCAAGGAGCTGCTCTACGACGCCGATGACATGGTCGATGAGCTCGACTACTACAGGCTCCAGCACCAGGTCCAGGGAGGTATGTGACGTGTCTCTATGGTCCCATTCGCTTCGCTAAAAAAACAAACCGAAACATTATTCCAGCTAATTTGTTGTGAGAGAAAAATACAGTTCTAGCCAAAAAAACAAGCTGAAAAAGACGTATCATGAGAAAAGCAAACAGGGCCTATGCCTCCGTGGGCTATGGCTCTGTTCTCTGCACATCTGTAACAGAAAGCTCCTTATGAGACGCCAGTAATTTTCCTGTTCTGGTTCCCTTTTGTTTTGGCTCAGGGATGATTGATTGGGATAATCAGCCCCAAGGCACCGATGTAAATGGGTCGAGGGACAACTCTGGCATACCGAGCAGAAACGAGCTTAAGAAACGGTCAAAGGCATGGGGAGAATTCAGCATAATAGAAGACGACGCTGATGGAAAGTCTGTGAAAGCAGAGTGTATCCACTGTGGCACACAAGATGCGAGACTACCAAAGGGACATCGGTTTTGCACAATCACCTCAAGAGTGACAGCTGCAAGAGAAAACGTGCAGCAATTGAACAAACATCGAACCCTTCAACTTCAAGGTACAGTACTACTTTGCTTGAAGGAGGATCCATGTAGAATCCATATCCTTGCATTGGCATTATGACATACCTTTGCAGTATCAAATTATTACTAGTTGTGGACAATAATAATGAACTTACAATTTCTTGCTCTGAAAACACCACAACAACAACAACAACCAACAACAACAACAACAACAACAAAGCTTTTAAGTCCCAAACAAGTTAGGGTAGGCTAGAGTTGAAACCCAGCAGAAACAATCAAGGTTAATTTCTTGCTCGAAAACAGCATCATAAAATATTCATAGAACTTCTTTTTGAAAGGAAAGATCAATATGAAACTTATAGTAATACACTCGTACATGGACCCCGCGCAACTGCGCGGGCTAGCAAGCATAAAAATGGCGCATTTGAAGGCACAAACAATGCGAAGCACACACCGAAGAATGAGCACCGAGTAGCAAATGGACCAGATAAATGCCGGGTTTAGGAAGGCAATATAGAATTATTTACAAACCATACATATCTGGACTGCATTTTGTACTGTTAACAAATCTGAATTTGACTATGCGATTCTTTTTTCATGTGCAAAGGGAACTCAAACTCAAACGGAAAAAAAGGAAAAAAAATGGAAAGTCATTGATCACATACAGGTGGTACGTGATGCTGTTGTCAGCATCAGGTACTGGTCGGCCAAATCCAGCAAGGTATGTGGGAAGTGTGATAGGACTTCGCAGATAGATTAGCCTTCCTCTGCATGCATGAAGTGTAATAGCTAGTTAGAATAATGTCATAAGAAGTAGAAAACTGATTGCCAACTTCTTTGGATACTGAATGGTTTTAAGAAGTACGAATGCGTGCTAAAGATTTTAAGTTTTGAGTGCACAACGAACCAAATGCTACTGTACAGTGTAATCTCTTCAGGAATGGATGCAAGAGGAGCACAGGGCAAAAGAGGGGAAACCTGCAAACCCAGCTGCTCAATGAGCTTACACACCCGATTCAGCTTTTCAGCCCTGGAGAGCGACGAAGGCAGGCACACCTCAGCCGCAAACCTCAGGTATCATCTACTCATTGATTATTTGGTCTCAACATCCCTTATCCTGAGGATCTGTACTTGAAATGGTCAAATGCTGTATACAAACTTCCCTCTAAATCAACCTCAGCTATAGGTAAATTGTCTTACGTCTGAATTGCATATGGCTACAGCGTACAGGCTATTATTTTTATGGTGATTTAGAAGCAAGCTTAGTAACATGAAAGGCGAAGACTAATCGCACCGTGTATCCACACTCTAAGAGAAAAAAAGAACTATATCAGGTACTCACATGAGGTAACAGCAGCGCTGCGCTGGCAGAGTATAATAAGAAGGCATGTTTTTTGAGTGGTAAAACACCACACTCCATGTTTCAGTAAATTATATTTAACGAGAATTTGGCAATATGGATATGTGGAATATTTGAATATATAAAATATGTGATGAGGTAAAAACACTCCAATGGGATAAGAAGACCATAAAGAAGTAACAGTGGAAGGTATTGTCAAATTTGAATATATCGAGCTTTTTCTGAATATGCAGGTACAACCAAATTTAAAAGCGGTGATATATAATTGTATGTAGCCACACGAAACATGATGAGTAGTGAGGGTCCACTGTTAGAATGTCGCAGATTACTTTGGGAAAACAGCGAGCATTTCAGTGTAATGGTAATAGACAGGGAAAAGGGAAAAATATCATGAAGCATAGTTAGTAAAGGTCGTACATGCATATGCATTTGAATCCGACATTTCATTGTTTGCTTTCTGGGTGAGCAATGGTTTGGATTCATTAGTGTATGCAGGAGGTATGAGAAGCTAAAATAAAATATATTCCAGAGTACTATTGTGCGTAGTTTTCCATTAAGTCATTCATTCAGGTCCAGGTGGCACAGTAATTATGCAAAGCATGGACAATCTTTCATATTTCAGAGTCTAATACACATTTGTTCATTGTAATTAATCTTAGACCATGCATCAAACGTTTGCCATTGAATTGAATTAATCTAAGTTTAACTAAATAGCAGAGGAGTAAGGACAGATCAGGGCAGTTATTTAGGCTGTGTTTGGCATAGCTCCTAGGGGCCCCAGCTCCTCCGTGAAATCACGGTAGCACGGAGCCGTTTTGGATTTCGAGGCAGAAAATGAACCGAGAAGAGGAGGAGCCGGTGAAGCCACGATTTCGAGCTTCTACGGCTCCGTGCTACAGTGTCGGAGCCGGAGCCGGGAGAAACCCGTCCAAACGGGCTCTTAGTTACCTTATTAGATCTGCATGGAGTACCTGACGACATTTTTTTCTGAAATCAATACAGAATTACACATGAGTACATATGGCATCATATACCTTGATGAAAATGAGAAGGCCGCAAGAAAGTGTTGCAATATATATCGTACCTCACAGTAATCCATCACTGTAAACTGTTTATCTTGCTGGTGACGGATGAAGGTTTCGTTAAGCAAAAATATTAACTTACTCGAGGCATTGCACTAAAACTGAAGCTCATGAAACATTGATATTTCAGATTTCGGAGCTTAAACATTTGTTTAGGTACCTTTGATTAACAGAACGTGGTGAACTTCGGAGGAGAAAAATGTGAGGACATCAGGCCAGGGGAGGATTTCCATTGAAGAAAGACGGCTGCATAAAGAGTGAGAGTATCCAGGTGTGCACCAAGCCTGTCAAGCTGCAAAGATAAAACTTGGTAAAGTATACATAAGCAACAGAGAGGAATAGGTAGATGACTGGATGGCGTCGAATTGGTGCAATATTAGCAAGCCGAGCCCTTCTGGGCATTTCATCAAGCAGTTGAAGGGCACAGAACACCAAGAGAGAAGGAAACAGCAGATGGGGTCGTCACGTTGGTCAGAGATGAAGGAGAAGGCATTGAAGGCACACCAGCATGCCATGTACGCTAGGAGACATCTGGAGGAAAGATTTCAGAATATGGACCCTTATCTCGACGTCATCGATGTCGACACCGAGCTAACACGTCCCTGGCGTCGAGCTCCTGGGCTCGAAGCAAACATGGTAGGTGACATGGCAGGAAGCTCGGCGCCAGTCACCCTGGCGTCGAGCCTTTATTTTAACCCCGGTCCAACCTTCCTGCCCGAGCGTTCTTCATCTTCTTTCTCCTCTCTCTCTCTCTCGGGTTTTTTCTCCTCACTCTTCACCCTACCTCACGAATCGGCATATTGGACCTTGGAAACTTTGATTTGATCCGTAGATCTTCTAGAGCAAGGTATCCTCGCTCCCCTCCTAGTTTTTTTAGCATCGATTCGGTATATATTAGTCGGATTTTTGAACATAAGAATCGTCATTAGTTAGGTTTTCATTCTATCCCTCAATATATGTATTATACAACCGTAGGAGGATGCTAAGGCGTGAAAAAACTAGCAAACCTAGGCGCATGTAGTTATGTTATGGGTTCATTGTTGTGCATCAAATGGGAAACCCTAGGTTTAGGGTTTAATGTTAATTGCTTTCGGTTCTTAGAACGAAATTGGTTGTATTGTAGTTATGGTTCGCATTGACATTTATTTGTGATGTTTTGAGTTTTGTTTGTTAAATTACATCCGTTTTGTTTGATGCAAGAAATGTTTCGGGAGGAGTTTTGGCGAAAACGGGGTCGTCCTCGAAAATTATACCCCGACGCGTCTAGCAAAGACGCACCCGTCCCTCCTGACCCCCCTGTCCCTAACTCTAACTGTGGTTTCCCGACCCATGTTTTTCAATCGAAACATCCGCACACAGCGGCGCGTTGCTTCTACACATGCAGTCGTTTTAATGTAAGAAATTGTTTCCAGTATGCTTTTTTTATTTGTGTAAGTATGCTATTAATATTTTGTTAGAATCTCGTTGTGTAGGATCATGAGATGTGCCTTTTCTTTCAGTGGATCGACGGTGCAGACAAGTTTGATTCTAGGTACTTCCTTTTCGACGATTGGTTTAGAGGGAGACATCCACGTGAGCACTTCAAGCGGTGGGTTCCACCCCCCCTAATCCTCCGCCAATGACGGCTAAGGAGAAGCACCTAGCCGCAGTTAGATGACTCGAGGAACCTCCTCTGTGCGATTGTAGAGATCGAGCTGTGATAAACCCTGAGAATACGTTGGAGTTTGTGTGTCCAAACAAGCATGAAGTAAGTGCAAAGTGTATGTGTTGAAATGTTGAGCTATATGTGTTCATGTACTAATGTCTACTTATTTAGATGTTTTCAATGGCGAAGTGTCATTTCAAAGAGTGGTTGTATGGTCCTAGGAACCAATGGCCGGAAGAACCATGAAAGGTTAAGGAAAAGAAGAAAGAAAGGGTAATTTACAAAGCACCTCCTGTCATGTGCGAATGTGGTGTGCGATTGTAGAGATCGAGCTGTGATAAACCCTGAGAATACGTTGGAGTTTGTGTGTCCAAACAAGCATGAAGTAAGTGCAAAGTGTATGTGTTGAAATGTTGAGCTATATGTGTTCATGTACTAATGTCTACTTATTTAGATGTTTTCAATGGCGAAGTGTCGTTTCAAAGAGTGGTTGTATGGTCCTAGGAACCAATGGTCGGAAGAACCGTGAAAGGTTAAGGAAAAGAAGAAAGAAAGGGTAATTTACAAAGCACCTCCTGTCATGTGCGAATGTGGTGTTAAATCCAATTATGGTCTAGTCCCTTCGGAGCTTAGAATAGACCATTATTGCGGCCATATGGTTGAATATGATGAGGTTGTTTGCAATAGGTTTGCCATGGCGAAAGTCATCTGTATTGCTTCATGCTCAACTAAATTGTGCTTATTTTCAGACTGACAAACACCAATTTGCATTCTTTTTTTTTTTGCAGTAGATTTGCCACGGCCACAGTTAGCTGTTGCTGCTGAAACACATAGGAACCATAGAGCAGCTACATCTTCTGGAAGACAACAAGATATGTGTCATATTTAACAAACACTAGATTTGTGGCTACAACGATCTACTTATGTTTCCGTTCCAAGCCACTTGATCATCTCTTCCTCCAGTGATCACGCATATTCTAGCAAAATGCTTATAGGCAGTCCAACATGTACGTCTAGATGCTTAGCATGTGTGTCTGCATATAACACATCACATGTACTTTACTCTATACCCCTGTGCAAACGCTCATCTGTTTTTAATTCACCATATGAGAAACCATTAAGCGTCCATGTTTAGCAACGCTGAAAAGGTCTCTTCTCCTTTTTTTGTTACTAAACATCAAAGTTCTGGTGAGTACTGACCATGTAAAATTCTGTTAAATTTGAGTATATATGATCAGTCGCCTATACTGACAGTACTACTAATAGGTTGCATGACTCTCTCTCTCTCTCTATTATATATATATATCCTATACAACTAAAAAGAACAAAGCGTGGACATCTTTTGGTGCGACATTGGTTTTGGTTCGTCCGTCTACCTCCCTTGCGATCCTCACGCCATCCCGTGAAACTTTCCACGCGCCAGGTGGGACCGTGAAACTTTCCTTCATGGCAATCACCACGCAATCACCGTAGTCCCAGATGAAAAGGAATCACCGCAGCCCACCGCTCGCCCATGGCGCGCAATCATCTTCACCCGCGCCTGCCTTCCTGTGATAGCCCACGCCGCCGCACCCTCGTGCCTGCACCGGAACCTTGCCCTGCCCTTTCTCAAACACCGCCAAACACCCGTTGCCGCGCCCGTCACCGTGCCTCGTCTCCGCCGGATGCCGCCACGCCGAAGGATCCGCCTACTCCTCTTCAACGATAGTCGCAGCACGCCTGCAAGAACTAGTCGATCTTCCCACGCCGGTAAGAACTAGCCGCGACGCACGCGCCTCTGGTTCTCCGTCTTCTCCAGTGCTCGATTTGCTTTCCTTCGATTCTCCATCGTCTCCTACACCTCACCCTCTCCGCTCTCGGCCGCCGCCCAGCCATCATCTTCGCCGACCAGCCCGCTTGCTCCTCCCCTTCACAGATACTGCGACAGCCCCGCCAATACCGGATCTGCCTAACACGAAGGGTGTGGGGCAGTGGTGGACAGCATTCTCCGGTGGCAACGACTCGGCCGCCGCCGCCTCCTCCTCCCTACGCTAGGTGCCTAGCCCTCCATCTTTGGCACTTTCGCCGGTGACGAGCACCAAACAGGTACACGCGCACTTCTCTTCCGTTCCTGCTGTGCGAAATCGACCACCCAGACCCTAGCTATCTGCTGCTATGATTTCTTCAGTTTGGGTGTTTCGAGTTGACGCGCTGATGCATTGTTTTGGGTGATTCGTGAAAGAATATTTGAGGGATTTGGTACAGAGAATGCGTGATCACATGGGCGGGATGGTTTGAATTTTGGCCAGTTTGGGCTGTATTTTCGTTGGGCCGTTTTTAGGGTTGGATAC
>CM039132.1:37640003-37715161 GCA_022036555.1 Microstegium vimineum
CTGTGCAGTAATGTAGAGAGGTCCACGGTAGATACACGTGGTGATCGAGGTGGTCTGCAACTGTTTGTGCTACAATCGAGGGATTTTATTATTAAATTACAGTTCCACACGCGGGAATCGAGGAAACCGTACGCCTATCTCGGGGGTAACGGCTACAGCAACGGCTACAGTGGAGAGAATTTCGGCACGTAAAGTTATACGCTCAGAAACTGGAGGGCATGTGTTGACACCGTTTTTCGACACGTATCAAATGGGCTGAGGCTTGACTGATCAGCGGCCGTTCTCCATCGGTATCAGGAGTCGATAGTGTCGATGGAAGGGTGCTGCGGGAAGACTAAGTGTTTTGCCGATGGAAGCTGATGAGCTTTGCCGACAAGATCGGTGAAGGCTTGCTGAAACTGATTGCCGATGGGAGGTCATTGCCAACTGCCGATGAAGGGTCATTGCCGATTGCCGATGAGGGGTCATTGCCACTGCCGATGAAGGGTCATTGCCGATTGCCGATGAGGGGTTATTACCGATTGCCGATTGGGGATTGGTGACTTACCCGCATAAGGTCGCTAATCAGAAATGTTGTCGATTGCCGATCAGGAAAGTGTTGCCGATGCCGATGGGCGTAACAGCGCTTGGTGGTAGCCAAAGGTTACCGATGGTCAAAAGAAGGAAGGCGCGGATTAAGGGATCTGCCGATGGAAAGTTTCCATCGAAAAGAAGTATAAGGAAACTGGTGTTTTGTGCCAGTATTATTATAGTAGTTTGAGTCTGGCTCTTGCATGGGTCGTTTATTTTCCTTTAAAATAGGTGTGTTTGTTTAGGAAATAAATATTGTTATCCGGCTCCTGCGCGAGTCAGTTTCCTTTAAAGTAGGAGTTTGTTTTAGGAAGGATATGTGTCGTGTCTTTGTACAACTCTCCATGCGGGAGTATAAATATGTGCCCGAGGGCTATGGAATAAACAATCAATCCAATTCAAACCAAACCAATTTTATCTTATTCTACCTTTTATCGCAATTTACCCTTTTACTGCATTAGTTATAGCTATCAACGAGTTCTTCAAGCTTTCGACGGGCTGCATCACCTTGATCTCCGTCAAATCCTTGCTAGTTCCGTGTGGGAGTACCTCTAGGCTTTGGCAATCCGGGCGCATCGTTGTTTGCCTCGTCTAGCTCTGCTCTAGTTACCCTTGATCAATCTGAGCCTTGACGTCCGGGCGCATCGTTGTCGTCTCGTTCAGTTTGTTCTAGTTATCATCCTTGTTGATTGATTGGTCAAATCGACTGGCACGCCCTCGACATCGAGCTTTGGGTAATAGCCCGAGGTGTTCACGGATCTGACGCTTTTTGTGTCAACAGAATGCTTGTGTGGTGATTTGTTATTATTGTCCAATCGGTGAGTTTTGCGTTGGAGATCAAGTTGCTGAGAAGCAGTTGAGCAAAGGATCTAAGCTTTTAAGGCAAGTATTATATGGGATCTTCCTTGATGTCCTATTCATGATGTTTTTGAATAAAATCATATGCATGTGTCTAACCTTGTTACCATACGACTTACCTAGATTTGTTACCTTGGACCTTGGAATCCAATGGGTTATCTTTGCATTTGGGTAGTATTGTAGTGCTCCTTTTTAACCAAGCCTGATCTTGAATCTTGATTAATAACTATATGAACTGTTAAAGTAAAACTTGACTTTTTAGCAACATGGATTTGGGATCCTATCTGTCAGCAAAAGCTGGGACATACAGTACAACCACAAGCTATATGTCTCTCTGGCTTGACTCAGTATTAGACTTCTACTAGTTTGTGGCAACTTACCCGAAAGGGCGCAAGAGGGGCTCACCTTAGTGCCCTCGTAAGAGGGGTAGCACTAACCATTGAGGAAACGTATAGCGGGTTGTTACCTACCAGTGGAACCTGTGAACGGTCTCGTAGTGTACCCTGCTCCACTTCCTTGGTAGAGGTGATGGCATATGGGGATCACGACTTGTGGGTAAAGATGTACGACCTCTGCAGAGTGTAAAACTATTATAATAGCCGTGCTCACGGACACGAGCGGCCCGAAAAACTCACAGAAACTTTGTTTACTTGTTGTTTATTATTACGAATCACTTTATCATGATATTATGTTATTCATTCAGTTGTTTATATGATCATGCAGTTTAATTTGGGGGCTTAAGCATAACCTTTGATTTACCACTTGTGAAGTTTTGTTATAAACTAAAAATGCCTACTGCAGTAAACCCTGTCAACCTTTTGAGCCTCATGAACCCCATATATATTTGTTGAGTACGAAAGTACTTACGCTTGCTTTACTTTTCAATATTTGGATAAAAATCCCGGATGGGTACCAGATTGCAAGAGTTTCGAGCAGTTAGGCTTGTGATCAACCAGTCAGTTGGTCCCTGTGGAGTGGAGTCTTCACCTGAAGATTGGAGTGTCTTTCCGTTGTTTTCTCTCTTAAGGTTATATCTTTGACCTTATATGTTATATATTTAAGTATTGTCTTTTGATATTATCTTTTTCTGTGGCTATACGTGAGATTTGACTTCCTGGGCTCACATATGGTGTATATCTGGTTTTGTCCTTAAAACCGGGTGTGACAACCAAACTCAGGGGAAGTTCTGCGTTAGGGGTGTAGGCGTCCTGTCTCGCCCAGTGGCAGAACTTAGTGGAAGCTCTGCGAGGAGTGCATAGCTTTGCTGGTTCTTGCCACTGGTAGGGCGAGAGGTTGTGACCACCCCTTCACGCATCGCTTCTGGGGGCGGGAGGCGCAGGATCCATCCGTCTTGCCGAATGGACCCTGCTCTCCGCCCCGGGGGAGTGGTGACGTGCTATCCCTCCCCGGAGGGCAGTCAAGGATGTGTCCACTGGGAAAGTCATAGCAGTCCACCTGCGTGACCCCAGGAATTGGCCCATCCTTGGCTACTGGTTGATGGTGATGTCGCCATCGGCGAGATTGGCGGTCTCAGGGCTGCCAATTTATGACGGGCTCGGAGCCGTCTGCCGGCGGTGTCCTTGATCACGGAGCAGCTGAGGCGACTTAGCTGTAAAGTGCCCAACCAACTCCGGGGGAGAGACACGGCCCAGGGTTTCCTGAAGATGAGGCGGTCGCTGTTCTCCCACAGCTGCAGCACGCCTGGCCAGGGTGGCCCACGGGTCGTGGTGCCGCCGTCCGACGCGATCTTGTGCATCAGGCGGATGCTTCCCGAGCCTCGCGGCTGGGTTGCCTGACCTGGATATGCAGACGCGTTGGATGGAGGTGGGATGTTTGGCGCGGGTGCCCTGAGGGCACCCCTAGCTTTCGGCCTTTTGGCCTAGGATCTCCCTTCTATCCACCTTGTAAACGTCCTTGTGTTTTTTGGTGTCTGATGGTTGGGCTTAACCCTAGTGGTACCTAAAAAACATATAACCTTTGCAAGGATTAGTGTATAAAATGTAATGTGTGTTTGGCATTTACCTGCACGGACCTCTGACGAGTGAGGCTTATCCTGCGGTGCGGCGTCAGCCCCCGAGTCTTTACTCGATGTAAAGAAAATCGTCTCGGGTCTGTACCGTCTTTTTATTCGTTCCCCGCGCATCTCTCCGTGAGAAGGGGGAATATGAGCCGAACCATGCTATCCTAGAGGCGGATGAACCATGGCTGCTCGTCGGGTTGATAACGGGCCAATCTAAGTGGGGTGTCGGTTCCCGTTCGGTAAGGTTCCGGCTAGTGGCTCATGTCGTGGCTCACCCCAAATCGGTTTCATCTAGTACCCGGGTCCGTTCGATAGGACCCGGGGGCCTGTTGCCTTCCTTCGGAGGAATACCATGAACCAATCATCCGTAAAAATGGACTCAAATACGAAATCTGGGGATGACCTTAGCATCCGATTGCCAGGCTGATGACCGCTAGTGTGTCCATCCCCTATTCGCCCCTCACCCTGTTGTCTGAGTCGGCCACTTCGAACCCCGCTGGGTCGGCCTCTGTATCTCTGGACCATAATGGGCCGTCGGGGCGTCTATAGCCCCTATCCCTTTGTCTTACCTGGGCCCATGGGACGTTCCCGTTAGTTGCGTCACGTGTGCGTTCCTCCGATCTTTACTTTTGTTGGACGAGCTCGGACGAGTCGAAGGTTCTCCGAGGTACGCTTGTGCTCGGAGGAGGTGCTTCTTATAGGGGACACGTAGGAAAAAACCATGCGCGCGGCGTGGAGGGCCCGGGATGGATTCTGTAATGATAATAGATACGAGGTGCGGATCGGAGCGAGAAAAAAGGCGAGTGGTCTCAGTTACCTGCCATCGTACGTGTGGCCCCGATATTCCCGCGAACAGTGGAATCGACGCAGCCGAGCGGCCGCATTTAATGAGACTCGGGTCGTGGGGTCGTGGCGTGGAGATCCAATGGTGCCGCTCCGACTTCCAAGTCCCTATAAGTATCTGCCCGTCGTGTTATCCCCCGTGAGCCTGCACTGTTCGGCTTCTTCACTTCCTCGTCTTGCTCGCATCGTCTCCCTTCGAATCTAGGGTTTGCGCCGTCGTGTCTCCACCTTAGCCACACCCTCCGCCGAGTTTGCCAGCCGTTCTTCGAGTGTGTCCCCAATGGCTAGAGAGCATCCGGAGAGGAGTTGGGCGTGGTGCTCGCTCGAGTATGGGCGGGCACTCGAGATGGTGGACGCGGGGCTGCTGTGCCCCGAGTTCTCCGCCGATGGTTACCTGGAGTGGATTGTTCCCACCGGCGTCGACGTGCCGGCCCCGCCGACGGGGTATGTGGTTTCCTTCCTCCCGTTTCACGAGCGTGGGTTTGGCACTCCGCCGACTCGTTTCTTCCGCGGGATCCTCCACCACTACGGGATTGAGCTCCACAATCTCAATCCCAACTCTGTCCTCCACCTTGCGGCCTTCATGGCCATGTCGGAGGGGATGCTGGCGATGGAGGCGGACTTCGTCCTATGGAAGTTCTTCTTCAGGGCGTCGGTGTTCCTCGTCAACTCCGGTGGCGTGAGGTCGGTGCCGCCGTGCGGGGGGTGCGTGCTTAGCCTTCACTCCTCCCACACGGTGTCCTACATGCCGGCGCGGGTGACTTCGTCTAACCGAGGGTGGCACTCGCAGTGGTTCTACATTCGGAACCACCCCGGGGCGCCGCTCCCGGCTTACACGGGTCGGCGCTTCGCGGAGGAGCTCCCCAGCTGGCACTATGGCCCGATCCCCCGTGAATTCATGAGGATAGTGCCCTATCTCCAGAGCTTGACGCGGCTCCGAGACCAGGGGCTGAACCTCGCAGGGGTCGTTGCCCAGTTCCTTCAGCGTCGGGTGCTCCCGCTTATGGAGCGAGTGCACCCTCTGAACGACATGGTGCCCGGGGCGTCGTGCGAGGGGTCTCCAATGGTGGCTGAGGAGCTAAGCTTCGACCGCATGGTTGCCCTCATGAAGGTGCTGTTGGGGAACACGTTCTCCACCGAAGACATCAACCGTTGCCCCCCGATGCGTCCGGACCTTGCGTTCGTCCCACTGGTGAGTTCAGATGGTGTGGCGTCGATTTTTTTCCCGCGTTGTCTTCCTTTGTTGGCGCTAACCCATGTGTCTCCTATCCTTCCTCCACAGGGGCCCAACTCAATGGCTCGCCACGTGGCCGCCCCCCTTCCCGTTCCGCCGGTGCAGCGGGCGGCGAACAGGGAGCGGAACGCATAGCAGCGGGTGGATGCCATCGAGAGGAGGAAGAGGAAGGCTAATAGGGCCTTAAGGCACACGGAACTGGACCAGTGGCGGGCCAGGCAGCGCCAAGCTGGAGAATCGGAGGAGGAGTCTCCCACCGAGTCCGAAGAGGACTGGGGGAACCTGAACGACACCGATGATGATGATGACGACGATGATGACAATGAGGAGGATAGACGTCCTCTGTCTGAGGTGATGCCGGCGCTGCTGGCGGTCGGGACTTTGCGCTACCCCGCTGGGGTTACGCCGATGGTGGAGGTGCCCCCAATGAGGACGCTTGATGCACATCTGGCCCCTAGTGGCTCCGGGGGCGGTGTTACTAGTGATCCTCCGGCCACCCCTCTTCCCACCACATCCAGGGAGGGCGAGGGCAGTGGGCGGACAAGCGGCTCGGGGACCCCAGGCCGGGACGTGGTGGAGCCGACGCGGAAACGCAACCGCATCTTCTCCCCGCGGTAAGTTAGTGTTATCTGGTGTCTTTTCTCACCAGGGCGAAGAGCGATTGCTTGTGACTTGAATGCGTGTGGTGAATGCCGCAGTGCCGCCGGAGGCCCCGCGCACGCGGGGTGGAAAAGGTTGTGTCAAGGGATGCTGTCTACTGGCGAGGGGTGGAGTGGTGTCACCCTGTCCCTTGGCTGGACGGGCGTCGCCGGGACCGGGGGCGAGCCGACCCCGGGTGGTGGCACCATCGCTGGCGCAACATTGTTGACCCCCGCAGATGCCTACCCTGCGGTGGTCGCACCGTCGTCTCCCCCGGAGGTGGTGGTCATCGACGACTCTCGGGAGGAGGGCAGCCTGAGTGACCCCATGGCCGTGGACGCCGTGGAGGTCCAGCCGGCCGCGGCACCGAAAGGCGCAGCGGTGGCGACCGAGGCGGGCGGTACCGATGAGGGTGGCCCTGACGCCGCGGATGGGAGCGCAGGCATCGCGGCCATGATATCAAGGGCCGAGGCAGCAGCTACCGGCGCGAACGAGGAGGGTCTCCTGTGGAGCCCTCTCCCTCCCAACGAGCTGGCACGAGACGTGCTGACCCCACGGTCGTTTACCGAGGTGGAGATCGCAGCAGCCTGTGAATCGAAGGTCGTGCTTTCCTAGTCGAGCGAGACCTCACATTGCGAGGCGGCTGGCGCTGGGTGAGCGCCACCCCTGGGGCCCTGCGTCGTCTTGGTCCTGATCGGCGTTCCTTCGGGGACGGTGATCCGATCGCCCGGGTTGACCGGACGAACCCGGGGGTGCCGATGTTCATGCTGGACGACCAGCGCAAGCTTCGGCACTGGAACCGTGTGGCTGCCACCCGCCGGGAGCATGACCATCTCGTTGCGCGCGCGGTGGAGCTGATCCAGAGGGCGGTCACCGCGCTTGGTGATGACTTCTCGCGCCATGGCAATTTAAGAAGTCGTATGATCGTAAGTGTTGCTTGTTGTTTTTGGTCGACTTCTTGACATCTCCTTTATGTAGATCCTTGTGGCGACGAGCGTCGGGAAGTCGGAGTTCCTCCGTCGCGAGGTTGGACGGTGGGATCTCAGGTTGTGGGCAGCCACCGGGGACGATGACGTGGCCGAGGAGCTAGTGACAACTCGCCGTCGTATGTCAGAGTTGGAGGAGAAGCTGGCCGCCTCGGAGTCGAGGGCGGCGGTCGCCTAGACGCTGGCTCTCCAGAGCGCCACCGACGCTGAGCCGATCGAGCGGGAGCAGGTGATGCTCGCACCGACGCTGAGGCCGTCCGCAAGATGCTGGCGGATGAGTGCGCGGCGCGTCAGGCTGAAGTTGAGCGCCTGACGGCCGAGCGCAATGCTGAGGCGGAAGCATGACGCCGGGTTGTCTCGGCGCTGAACTCCATGAAGGAGGAGCGCAACACCATGCGGCGCTAGCGCGATGTCAACCACAGAGAGCGCGACGACGTCGTTGCTCGCTTTGAGGACCTTTCGACTCGGGTGCGTGAGCGTGTTGCTGATGCCGATCGGAGGATCCTAGCGTTCATCGCCCAAGTCAGCGAGTTGACGAACGGTCACCTCATAGCTCCGCACGATGATCCACGGCCTGGAGGGGAGAATGCAGGTATGTCGCCTTCCTCTGCCCTTTTGTCTTGGTATTTCATGTCTCCTTGCTCGGAGGTTGAGGCCCCCTTCTTGTTGCCCTAGAGCTGCAGGCTAGTGCACAGGAGTCGCAGGCGTTGCGCGAAGCTGTGCATGGAGCGTGCAATCTTTTCGGCATGCCAGTCATCGGGGATGGACCTGACGTGGCCAGGACCCATGTCGGCCTGCTATGGGAGCGGGGCCAAGCTAGGATCCGGGAGGTGCTGCGTGTCGGGATCCACCGCACAATGGCGATTGCCACTTGCCTCTACGACGCGGTGACTCCTGCGCTTGTCAGTGACAGCTACCCTCAGGACACCCAGGAGCAGCTGCTGGACCAGATTGAAGCCGCCGCGGATGAACCTGTGGCTGTTTTGGCCGCCAAGCTTGACAACGTGGTCTTCTCGCCACCAGAAGAGTGACCCTACGTGGTCGATGATGAGGGCCGAGGGCCCTTGTAACAAACAGTTTAAGTTATCCTTTGGTACGATGCGCCCCGGAGGGCTTTGGACAAGTTTTTGTTGCTCCTTAGTGAGCCTGCTTTAAGTTCGTTTGTTTTCTGGTCTCCGCATTTTTTCCGTTTCGATCTACTTGCTTCACCTTTCCTGGTAAGAGGTTTGATCTGCCCGGATGGGTAGTCGGGTGGAAATACTTGGCTCCGGGGAGTCGGAGTACCTCGCGGCCCGTTGCCGCGGTCCAGTAAGATTTCCTCCCTTGGCCGGGGAATGCGAAGCTTTCGTTCAGCGGGAAGAAGTGCGGGTCTTTGCGCGAAAAAAGATTTTTGGGAGAGAAAAACAGGGGTTTCCCCCCTTTCCAGCCCCCAAGCGAGGTGTGCTCTGGCACGCGCTGGGAGTGCACCTTGCTAAGCGATTGGTCCGAGAGTTCCCTTATTTTTATTCCTCGAACTTTTTTGCTAAGCGTATATACAAAGCGCTAGAGTACTTAATAAAAGTAGATAAACAACATAGCTGTTGGTGCTCTGGGCGTCCGAGCTCCTCGCGCTCTAGGGGTCGACGTCCATCTTGTCTGCGGCCTCGATCGCCACCACCAGCTGCTCGTTGTGCACCTCGGCCATGGCGTTCTCGCAGCAGTCCACCTCGCATTGGTACGCCACCTTGAGATCGAAGGTGACTGTGATGATGCCGCCTGGCCCCGGCATCTTGAGGTTGAGGTAGGTGTAATTGGGGACGGCCATGAACTTCGCGTAGCATGGCCTCCCCAGCATCGTGTGGTAAGTCCCATGGTAAGCTACAACCTCGAAGGTGAGGTCCTCGCTCCGGAAGTTGTCCGGGTCCCCGAACGTGACAGGCAAGTCGATCTGCCCCAGGGGTATCGTTTGCCTTCCGGGGACGATTCCCTAGAAGGCAGCCCCCGAGGATCAGATCTTCTCCCTGTGTAGGCTGAGGGCCTCGAAAGAGTTGTAGTACATGATGTTGAGGCTGCTGCCCCCGTCCATCAGTACCTTGGTGAAGCGCACGTTCCCTATGACCGGGTCCACGACAAGCGGATAATGACCCGGATAGGGGATGTGGCTCGGGTGGTCGTCTCGACCGAACGTGATGTCGGACTTCGGCCAGTCAAGGAAAACCGGGGTCACCGGAGCGACTATGAAAACCTCGCGCCGTTCCTTCTTCTGCCTGCGCTTGCTGCCGTAGGCCTCCGAGTCACCGAAGATCATGAGGCACTTGTTTACGTGGGGGTAGGAGTCTTCGCGACTTCCGTCCTCGTCTTGGCCTTCCGACCGCTTTGGTTTGTCCTTGTCCGGGACGGACTTGAAGTATGGGGCCATCATTTCACACTCCTGGAGTGTGTGTTTGACTGGCCCATTGTGGTATGGGCATGGTTTGGTGAGCATGTCGTCAAACTTGCCCCCCTTCTTCCTGCCCTGGGGATGGGGAGCCTTGTGGTCTGCTACCGCGACGACGTTGTCGCCGCCGCCTCGCTGCGGCTTGCCCTTCTTCTCGTTCCTGTTAGGGGCGCGGTTGGAACCGCCTTCGCCGACGTTCACCGCTTCCTTGCCCTTCCCCTTGTCGGGGTGGAAGATCGCACCGACCACCTCTTCGCCCGATGCGTAGCTTGTGGCGATGTCGAGGAGTCACTCGGTGCTGCGAGGGTTGCTGCGGCCTAGCTCGTGGACTAGCTTTTTACAGGTGGTGCCCGCGAGGAACGCCCTGACCTCATCCGTGTCGGCTGTGGTCAGGAGTTTCATGCACTGCAGGGAGAAGCGGCGGATGTAGTCCCAGAGGGAATCGTCAGCCTTCTGCCTACAACTGCGGAGGTCCCAGGGGCTTCCCGGGCGCGTGTCTATGCCCTAGAAATTCCCTATGAAGGCCCGCCGTAGGGAGTCCCACCCATCGATGGTGTTGGGGGGTAGGTGCTCGAGCCAGGTGCGAGTCGATTCTGATAGGTGTAGTGGCAGGTTGCGGATGATGAACTCGTCATCGTCCACGCCGTCGGACTGGCAGGCGAGGCGGTAGTCGTCGAGCCAGAGCCCGGGGTTCGTTTCCCCGGAGTGCCGAACGATGTTGGAGGGCTTCCGAAACCGTTGTGGTAGTGGCACGCGTCGAATACAGCGAATGTAGGCCAGAGGGCCCGGCGGTTCCGGCGTAGGGGGCCGGTCCTCTTCGCTGTTGTAGCGGCCACCACGGCGGACGTGGTAACCCTGCTTACGCCGTCTTGCTTGGCGTGCTTGCGCGCGTCGAGCGTATCGCGCACGTCACGCTTGTCGCCCACACGAGCATGAACCATCAAACGTTGGCGTTCGTCTCTCGCGGGACACTGGTGGACCGACCCCTCGTGGTCGTTAGGCGTCGGGTCAGCCTGACGACTAGTGCTAAGCTCGCGTCTCCACGACGCAGAGCTCTCGGCCTGCTGGGCGGCGGCGCGCCCCAAAGGGACTTGAGCTCGTCATGCGCGAGCCTCCCTTCGGGGGTGTCTGGGACCGGGAGGTTATGGAGCAGCATAGCTGCTGCCGCGATGTTTTTGCTGGCACGCGTGAACTGTGGTGGACCGTGCTCATCGTTGATGATGCGCTGGTACACCGCTCGGGCCTCCCTTCGAGCGCGAGGCTCTTCGGGGGCCCTAGCGGCTTTGCACTCGAGTTTCTCACGCTCGAACATCACCTTTCGCTTGCGCACCGCGAGCAGCTGCTCCATGTCGCGGAGGTCGTGCAGCTGTCGCTGTAGGGGGTCTGAAGGTTGCGGGTCGCCCCGCGGTGCGGGTGCCGTAGCACCCGTCCTGCGCATGGGTGTGTGGACGCCGTCTTCGCCCTCACTCTCGACGAGAGTGGCGTCGACAGCCGCTCCGGGCAGTGGAGTGTCGCACATGAAGCACTCGTGGTCGCAGTCGGCGCTACAGTCGCTTGAGCCGGAGTCGAGCAAGTAATCGCTGGCGTGCAGAAAACCGTAGAAGGCCTCTTTATCCCCTAGACCTTCGAAGTCTAAGGGCTCCCAGGGGTCGACGCTCCCGCGGCTGGAGTTGGTGTATGAGGTGGCCTCTGAGCTCGTGAGGAGGTCGGAGACGGACCAAAGGTGATGGGACGCGAGCCCAATGCATATCCCCTCCGTGGGGCCAACACGGAAACCCGCAGACACCATCTCCGAGTAGGATGCGGCGGCATTTCGCATGCCATGTGGCAGCACCTTCTGGACAGGCACGTCGATGAGCCCGGGAGAGAGCGGTTGTCCTCCCGCGAGCTATGCCATCATGTTGGCGAATGCAAAGTAGAGGTTGTGGAGGGACCTTGAGTCGGCTGGGGCCTTGAACTGAGGGTAGTCGGCCCGTGGGACGACTGTCCCGTGAGCGACTTGCCCCCCGGAGGGAGGCAGGCCAAGGTGGGCCATGGATGCTGAGATGGCGTCCACGGCTTCCTCGGAGGATGCCGTGAGGCGACGGAGGACCAGGTCGGCTCCCTGCCCGTGGCACTGGAAGTCCAGGCTGCCAAAACGAACGATGGATCCTGGAGCAAAATCGATGTGGCGAGATGCCATCCGATACTCGAAAATACGGGTGACACGCGAAGCCCCCTACCTAGCACGCCAACTGTCGGTGTCTAAAATGGCGGGGTCTAGACAGCCAACGAGTAAATTTCTAAGCGTGTCAGAGATCGGATGGTTACGCTCAGAGAACATAGGGTTTATACTGGTTCAGGCATGAACGCCCTACAACCAGTTTGTTGCGGAGTCGTATTACTAAGCGTAGAGGGCTCGTAGGGGGGAGCTACAAGCAATGGTGAGAGAGGGAAGCGGGTTCCCAGGTCTCATGCGTATGTGGTTCGAGGTTCGTGGTGAGAGCTCGTGTGAATGCGAGTGTGTGTGTGTGTGTCTGTGTGTGTGTCTGTGAGTTTGGAGAGTGCAGATGGTTGTGAGAGAGAGTCGAGAGAGCAAGATTGGGGATCCATTCTCCCTCTTTATACATAGGGAGAGAAGGAGGAGTACAGTAGGGAGAGAGAAAATGTGGGCCCGGCATGGGCTGTTGATTTGGGGGCGCCTTTGGCTTCTATTCGCCTTCCTTCCCGGGGAAGCCTGCGCCTGTTGGCATGTCGCCTGGGTTCTGTTCGTCCTTGGTGCAACTGTAGCCACGCGCCTTGTGATTGGTGACATCCCTGTTGCCATATTTGGGCATGGGCAGAGGTTGGCAGAACAGGGCCTGGCACCCCCGCATTCCATCGGACAGGGCCGAGTATGCCCCGATCCCTGTTCAGGCGTCCGCTGGAGGCATGGCGAGTGTCAATCGGTGGTCCGGCAGCACTGGAGCTTGTACCGCGGGGCTGAACAGGGGTAGGCATGGCGATCCATGCCTCGAACCCCCATCCCGGAGGACGAGCGATACTGTGGACCTTTTGACTATGGGGTAAAGTGCATCGTGTGTCGATGAATCCTCCGAGGGCGGGTGGCGTCACGGATGACGTCACCATGGCTCGGACGAGGCGGAAGATCCTCCGAGGGCGGGTGGCGTCACGGATGACATCACCATGGCTCAGACGAGGCGGAAGATCCCCAGAGGACGTACCGTCGCCTTAGCTGGTTTGGGGCAGAAAGCCCCCGAGGGTCGGTAGCGTCACGGATAACGTTACCCTAGCTCGGACGAGGCGGAAGAGTCCCCAAGGGTGTATCGCTGCCTTAACTGTTTTGGGGCAAAAAAGCCCCCGAGGGTGGTGACGTCACCTCGGCTCGGGCGAGACGGAGAGTTCTCAGGGATGATTTTGTTTTTGCGAAGTGCGATGTTTAGGGTACCCTATTCACAGGTATCCGACACCAAGTCTGATCCGGTCCACGGTAGTAGGCTTCGTGTGTTTGGTTACCGGGCGCTGGCCTTCTTTACGCACCGCCCTCACGTCCTTCTTTGTCGCACTGCTATCGGCACAGCCGGACGGAACCGGTGAAGCCTCACGAGTAAGCGACGAAAAGTTCGGATCAGACATATTCCATTCCTTACTTATCGCTGACTCATAATTTTTTGAATTAGTGAATTCCTTACTTATCGCTGATTCAAACTTTTTTGAATAAACAAAGTGGCTGGCCGGAATAGGTAACTCCGGCAAGGTCGACCGTCGGATCAACGAAGTCGAACCACCATGAGAACCTATCTTCCGTACTGAAGCTTTGTCAAAGAAATTGCCAACAGTTCTCGGTGGAGATATCCGAGGAGGCAGCGGCCCCTGCCACGGTGCTCCCACGAGCTTCCTTTGGGCTATCCTTGAAACAATGGTCTTAGAGAGACGTAGATCGTCAGAATGTGGATTCTTACTAGACCCCAGTGCTTGTTCCGCTCTGTAAAGTTGTTCGGTGGTAAAACCTGCATCAATGGCATTCTTGATGAACTCCTGCGTTAAGGGACTCCGCAGCTCTTCTGGTTCGTCACACTCTGACTCATCGGTCTCCTCCCCGTTAGCCCAAAAATTGGACCTGATCGGGGATGATTCCGATTGCTCGACGTTGTGCAGTACACCATGAACGGGCATTGGGCAGCTGCTTGCCTCCACCACGAACTCAACCACTTTAGACAGAGCTTCCCTCCCTTCTTTCCTTCTTCGTTCTTCATCGTCAACTGCTTCGACTTCCCCCTCATCAACCTCGGCAGCCTGGAATGGCCGCAAGGCTTGCGCCGTCATCGGCGCAAGGGTGAGCCGTCTGCTTCGCGGGCATCGCCCAGTCGCGCCTCCTGGTGTGCTCGTCGGGACCCTGCCCTTCATGAGCAAAGGGACGAACGAAGAAGCGGCGACCGAGCAACCACACCGAGAGCCGCCACCGCCTTCGCCGACCGTTCCCACCTTGATTCCTCCTGACCGCCGGCGTGGGGTGCCCGGGCTCCACCACCGGCGACGACACCCGCTCCGTCGTGTGCGCCACCACCACCTGACGACACCATCGTGTGGAATATGCCGTGCTCTGTTTCGTGGGATCGGAGCAAGCGCTCGGACGCCGCCGCGGCCCACTTCCGGTGGCCGTCAGGCCAGGCGTGGCTTGCAGCTGGAGCCTGGAGCTGAGCTTTCCCGCAAGACGCTTCGCCTCTCCTTCCCGCGGGGATGTCCTATTGTGAACCTCTCTCGAGCATATATTCCTACAGATGGATGAACAATCTTGCTTTGTGGTATGACTTTGTCGGTATGACTTTTTTCCCTTTCCTGAGCTCTCGTACCTACCTATCCTCATAGTGGCGGTCGTGGTTTGCCATAGGGTTGTTCTTCGCGGCGATCATCCTTGCAACGTGGCACGGCTCGCTTGCGGTTCATGCGGCTCGCTTAGTGGCTCTCTTGGCGGTTCAAGCAGCTTCCTTAGCGGCGGCTGGTTTGATGGCTCAGGTGGCTCACTTGATGGCTTCGTCGGCTCGTTGTGACTTGGATGTCTCGCAGTTGCGGCTCGAACAATAGTTCAGTGTTGTTTGGCTACTTGTATATCTCTTTCTCCAGATTAAGGGAATGCTAGTTAGTGTTGTTTGGTTGACTGCATATAGCCTTATGCGGGATAGCACTATCCTCAAAGCAGTCTAGACTTGTATCCCACCGTCCCCTAAAAATTGACCGTATCCAGCTATGCAAGTATTGCATTACATCCACTATGCACCATGTATGCAAACTAGACAGTTATACATACAACCAATCAAGTGCATAGTATTATACAACTCCCTATTCAGTTGAACCAAACAACATCAAATTGCATTGGCTAATTTAGAATTAGCTATACTAGATAGGATATATATGTTATGGAAGTTAATACAGTTAACCAATCAGCCCTGTGTATTGAGCCCGGATGTTTTGCCTATTTTTTTTCTCTTGTTAGGGACCTTCGTGTTGTTTGGCTGTGGCAGGCGTCTTTGTATTTCTATGTGTCTGTATGCGCATGTTTGTACGCTTATTTTCCATACTTAAAATATAGATACGTTTTATAAAAAAAAAAACCGACATGGAAATATACATGTGGCCTAATGTGGCCTCACAGACCTTCTGCTGCACGAATGCTTTTGTCTTGTCGTTGATCGGGCTACTTAGAAGTCGAGTCCATCGCCTCGAAGCGAACGACGACTCGAAGTCTAATTTAGACGTCGAGTCTTAATTTTACTCACTTTTTCCTCAATAAATTATCTATCATGTTAGTAAAATGTCTATGTGGCACTATAATTAATAAAGATGCACTGGAACTACCCTTATCCGTTCCAAGTCCGTCCGCGAGGACCCCACCGCGCGCGGTCCCGACAGTCCCCTGTGATCCCGGCACGCCCTTGTGCACGGCCGAGTGAACACGTTGTCTTCGTTTCTTCCATAAACGTGCATGCACGTGGACGTGGACATGTAAGTCTTGATATGCTAATTATTTTTACACCAGTCATAATACCGGTCATTTTAGTGTGCGTTTAGTTTCCACCTCCTAAACTTTAGTCACTTTATTATAGACTAAAGTGACAAACAAATTGACTAAAAGGTGACTAAAACACTTTAGTTTCACTAGTCAATAAAGAGATACTAAAATGTGACTAAAATAATTTAGCCCACTAAAGTTTAGTTTAGGAGGTAGGAACCAAACACACCCTTAATCAGGGGAGGCCGCCACTGGTCGGCAAAATCGTAAGTCGCTGTATTTTCACTACACCAGAGTAGGCCAACACTGGTGGTTCAAAAACACTAGCGGATTTTGAACCGCCATAACTAACTCGGTAGTTGTTGGCACAAATTATGATCAACTTTTACATAGCTAAAATGTTGTCACCGACCTCAGAATCAAGGATAAACAAACACATCATAAACATATTTTATCAAATAACCAGTTCCACATGTCCATGAGTGTTTGAGTACAGGAAGGAAGAAATGAAGCAAATGAGAGCTAGTGGGACCCATATAGGGGGTCGGCCGACCACCCTATGGGCCCACCTAGCTCCCCTCTCGGCCATAATCCAAGAGAAGCATCTCAAGAGTGATTTCCAACTCTTGGATCACTCTGTGCTTTCTCTCAACGGCTCACATGCATAGCACATGGATCCATGGGCCCACACCAAGGAGATAAACGTGACAACCATCTTAGAATCAACAACCAACATCCATGACAGGTGGGACCAGTAGCTGGGAGACTGAGGTGGGCCAGACACCCCAAGGGGGGGTCGACCGACCCCCCATCTAGGCCCACCAGGGTCCACTGGGTCCCTGACCAGAGGGACCACCACTAGGAAGCCAGAGGAGGGCCCACCGGCCATAGGGACGGTCGGTCGACCGCCTCTAAGGGTCGGATGGGTCCCTCCAACCGCCATACACCTTTGCACATGATGGAAATCCACACCATTCACCCCTTGGTCAATTCTAAGGCGGTTTGATCCAAGGGTGGAGGATGGAAGGCCCTGGATCGCTGACACGGCGATGGAGTACCCCTACTCCACCCCCCCTCTCTACACATGGTGAAGAAGCCTACAAGCTCTATTCCTTAGATTGTTCTAGGAGTTAGTCTAGTGTGGGAGTTAGAGTTGAGTCGAGCTGTGCTCGGGATTTCCAGAGTTGTCTTCTGGAGAGTCTAGTATAGCTCTTGTATCTTTCCTTCTTAGTAAGACTTTATCTTATTCAATATATATCTTTCTCTTTACTTTACTTAGTATTTACTTTGAGCATTTCTACACTAGATATAGTCTTGCTATATGCTTTTGCTCTTTAATAGCCTTTACATCCATAGTCTGTGATCCTTGTGGCATTTCCCGTATGCGATCATTGCCTGTCATAGGGTGCTTTGATTATCGATCATAGTCAAAGTAATAAGTTGTGTGTAAGCGTGGTGCTTATACATCATCTTATCCTTGGTTACCGCTTGTTGCACGGATTATTTGTGGTAGCTAGCAAGAGGTGACAGCATTGTCTGGTCTTTGTATTCCACCACGTGTTTTTAGGTAAATTCTTAAAAGGTAATGCCCCCGTAAGAAAGGGCACGGTCCAGTAGGGGTTTTGTCCTCCTACTGATCTATCCCCTCGCCTAGCATACTTGTATTGAGGAGGCAAACTATAGTGTTTAGACTAGTTAATTGGCTAAGTATATTGAAGTAGAGTGAAGTACTTAGGAGTCCCTATACTCTCTCGTTGTCCTCCCACCTAGCTAGTCTTTCTAGTCCGTTCTAAGTATCTTTTACCGTAGCTTCTTCATTCGTCACCCCTTCCTATCACATATATCGTTTACCCCCCTTTTTACTAGTTGGTACTAAGTTAAGGTGTTCTCTAGGATCTCTCTCTAATTATCATTTCTAGCCCACCTTTCCCTTGGGAAAATATAAATTACGATATCTTGGAATACTCCTAGGTGAAGTGCTACAACGGTATAATCTGTGCGCTTGCGGATTTATCCAATAGTCATAAGAAATACCACCAAGCATTTCTGGCGTCGTTGCCGGGGAAAGCTTAGCCAAGAAATTTTAATTAGATTGAATCCAGAGATTCTCGTTAACTTAGTTATCAACTAGTCATAGGGGCTTACTGAAAGGTCCTTGTGTGATTTTGGTAATTGAGTGACAACCTAGGTGAACTAATATGTGTTTAAATGATATATACACAGGAGATTAGTTCACAGGTGATTGTGTGATGAAGGAGCTTAATGCACATGAGACATGACATAGAGTCATGTGATCAAGGTGGAGAAGATCAAGATGAGGCTTGGCTTGATGGACCGGTTGCAAGTGTGAAGGGCAAGCGGGTGATGCTTGGCGCCGATGGACCAAGGCAACGGTGAAGAGCAAGTGAGGTCAAGATCGATGAACCAATACTATCATGTGATGATATGGAGTGGATCATATCATTTGATAAGTGGTTGGTGCATGTGTTGCATCAATATTGGAGATGGAGATGGAATGGAATGCGCAAGGCAAAGGTATAACCTATAGGGCATTTCATTTCACCGGTCATTGGTGTGTAGAGAAGTTTATGACTGGGTTTAGGATAGATAGCCGTACTATCAAGAGGGGCAAACTTGTTTGCATATCGGTTATCTAGTGCCACTTGGAGCGATCTAACTTTGCGATGCATTAGGATCGAGTGGCACGATGAGAACAAGTGAAAAATACTTTGAAAATGATTGTGAAAATGCTAACACACATGCACAAGGTGGTGAACACATTTGTGTTAGCACATGAGAAGCAAAGGAAGAAGTGCGGAGGAGTCTTGGCTGAAAACCGAGCTCCGGACGCAAGGGGTTTTTGGGTGTCCGGACCATTGCGCTTGGGTCTGTTGACACAAAAAGCGTCAGATCTGTGAACACCTCGGGCTATTACCCAAAGCTCGATGTCGAGGGCGTGCCAGTCAATTTGACCAATCAATCGACAAGGATGATAACTATGACAAACTGAACGAGACGACAGCGATGCGCCCGGACGTCAAGGCTCAGATTGATCACGGATAACTAGAGCAGAGCTAGACGAGGCAAACAGCGATGCGCCCGGATTGCCAAAGCCTAGAGGTACTCCCACGCGGAACTAGCAAGGATTTTGACGGAGATCAAGGTGATACAGCCCGTCGAAAGCTTGAAGAACTCGTTAAAGCTATAACTAATGCATAAAAGTGTAAATTGCTGTAAAAGTAGGATAAAAAGTAGAATTGGTTTGTTTTTTGATTGGATTCTTTATCCCATAGCCCTCGGGCACATATTTATACTCCCGCATGGAGAGTTGTACAATGACACGACACATATCTTTCCTAAAACAAACTCCTACTTTAAAGGAAACTGACTCGCGCAGGAGCCGGATAACAATATTTATTTTCCAAACAAACACACCTATTTTAAAGGAAAATAAACGACTCATGCAAGAGTCGGACTCAACTACTATAATAATACTGGTATAAAACACCAGTTTCCTTATACTCCTCCTCGATGGAAACCTTCCATCGGCAGACTCCTGCAACTTCCTTCTTTGGCCACTTGTAGTCCCCTGCTGCCGCCAAGTGTTAAGTCACGTCCATCGGCATCGGCAATACTTTCCCGATCGACAATCGGCAACATCTCTTCGTCGGCAATCGGCAATAGGCCCTCATCGGCAATCGGCAACCATCCTCCATCGGCAATCGGCAATTATTCTTCATCGGTAACCACCAATCAACCTCTGTCGGCAAAGATCACCCAGCCTTCATCGGCAACACACTAGGCCTTCTGCGGCACTCTTCCATCGGCCATATCAACTCATACTTTACCGATGCCAATGGAAAACAGTCACCGGCCAGTCAAGCTTCGACCCATTTGACACGTGTCAAAAAACGGTGTCAACACATGCCCCCCAGTTTCGGAGCGTATAACTTTACGTGCTGAAATTCTCTCCACTGTAGCCGTTGCTGTAGCCATTACCCCCCAGATAGGCGTACGGTTTCCTCGATCCCCGCATGTGGAACTGCAATTAAATAATGAAATCCCTCGATTGTAGCACGAACAGTTACAGACCACCTCGATCACCATGCGTATCCACCGCGGACTTGTCTACATTCCTGCACAGTGTGGAACAGAACCCCAAAATGCCCCTGAACAGGATTATAAAAGTTACCGGGATCCACAGTGCCTTTTTACCCGAGCCCATTTTCACTTTCACCTTCCTGCCTTCATCGTCAACCTCCGGCTGCCCTGAAGAACACAGGCTCGAGCAACAGTACCTCTTCGCAGTCCAAGGACGAATCAAGCATCTCCCCGGCTCCAAATGGCAATCCAAGTTGACATCCCGAAGGTAAGATCCATTCCTCATCCAATCCAACCTCTCTTTTCTCTGCAAAAAACTTGGTTTCATCCCTGTTCTTCCTTCTGATTCGTCCCCTTCTCAAACCCTAGGAGCTGTACAACAAAGTCATCATCCCTCTTGCTGGTTCCAACCTTAGCTGCCTAGGCCCAATGGGCAATCCAGACCCCACCTCCATCATCAACGCGGAAACCAACAGGATACCACTTAGATCTGAAAGCTTTGGTCTGGGATTGTGGAAGGATACATTCCGCTCATGGCCTAAGCACACCAAAGGATGGAAAACTGGTACTTGAGGTTGGCCAGGTCGCAGCAAGTGTACTGGCAGGAGCGTGGCTTAGATCAATGCATTAGGCTCTCAATTGCTGATGCAGAGAGGAATGAGAACTTAATGATAGCAGCCTCATATTTCTGGTCCGATAGCATGAATGCTTTCCTCTTTAGGCATGGGCCGACTACTCCCACTCTTGCCGATGTCTACATGCTGACCGGTTTGGATATCACTTCCGCCGATACGCTCAGCCTTTTCAACAGAAAACCTGAGTATAAGATGAACACCCGTAGCATCGGCGGTTGGACAGGTTATATTCAGGAGCATCAGAAAACCGGATCGGTAACCCAGCGGGAGCATGCCATCTTCTTAAACATGTGGCTGGAGAAGTTTATCTTCTGCGGCAAGACCATCGGCCCGACCACCATGCATCTTCCCGCGGCCGAACTGCTTGCCAATGGCACAAGGCTCCCCTTAGGCAGGTACCTCCTCGGGTCAGTTTACCGACTGCTACACCAAGTATCCAACAAGCTATTGCTAGGAGAGCCATCGGCAATCTCGGAGGCCCCTGGTGGTTCATCAACCTATGGCTGAACGCACATATGCACAAGGCTCTCGGGTTTGATCTATTTGCCCAGCAATTCCCGAGGGACATATCAGAAGATTACCGATACGGGGATGACGAATCGGTAACTCGCTCTCCGCTTAATTTCGGAGAAGCCGTCATAGTACTTCCAGGTACCGATGCCGATGCAGAGCACTTCGGCTATTACTTCCAGAAATTCTACAATTGACTCCATTCTTCAAAACGGACCTGGTGGCCATACCTTGATGAAAACAATCATTTCCCGCTGCTGTTCAACTTAACCGATGTGAGCCTGCCCGAGAACCAAGCAATCATGAGGGCCAGCATAACTCCCCGAGCTATTCCAGTAAACATCTTTGGATCTGGGAAGAATGCTCCACCATCTTATGAGTTCTACTATCCATCAGCGGCAGCAAGACAACTGGGATTTGGCCAACTGCCGATAAAATTCTGCTACTCTAAGGTAGTAAGACCCAGGCAGGCAATCTCAAGTAATTTGGATTGGAATAAAGTCATTAGCCTTCCTGCCGATGCCGACCTGTCGAACCTTGACTTGTCTTCCTGGTTGCCAACCTCCTTCATCACCAACGAATTCAAATCTTGGTGGCAAGAATGGAAGTGTCAGTTACTCGCCAAGTCTTCACATTATTATCGGCACCTGATCGACGCCGATTACGTCATCCCTGACGACGCAGTAAGTCCGCTATCCGATGCATTTTCATTACTTTATTTGTCATTGGTATCGACACTTAACCCCTTTGCACCTTTGTACTTGACAGGCCGATGATCCAGTCCCCACGATGAGCAATAGTGGTAGACCCTTCAATCTTCGGATGATGGGCCCTATTTCGATCATCGGCAACAAAGCTCCATCGTTGGCCGCCTTCACGCCTCAACAGGTATCCTCGCCGATGCCTACAATAGCTCAGGCTACATCGGCTGCCGCTGTTGCCTTCACGCAAACTTATGCAGTAAACTCTTTACTTGTACTGATCATACACTGTTCCATCGGCAACATTTACCTTGCATAACTCATTTTGTATTTTCAGGCATTATGGTCATCGGCATCTGCTTCCAGAATACAACTAACTTCTGACCCTGTTGCCGATGCCCCCCAGTCTTCATCCAAGCGGATTGGCTCTCCTACTGCTGCGCCGACAAAGAAGAGGCGCTTGAGGCTGGCTTCTCCTCCGCCATCAACTCCAACTGCACCACCAGTTGCCGATGCGTCGCCAACAAGACTGCTTCCGGTCCCGGTCGCACCACCTGCCGGCGGGCCATCGGCAGAACCTCCATCGGTTTCTATGCCCGATCAACCGATGGATGACGCACCCGGCCAGGAGACAACTGTTGCAACGACCAAAACGACATCGGCATCGGTACCCGCGGCGCTGAATGAAGAAACAGCTCCTTCCATAGCAGCAGCGACGTCGGCGTCGGCACCGCTGACTCACGTCTCCGGTGAAGGAACAACTCCACCTCCCGTAGTAGCAGCGACGTCGGCATCGGCACAGTCAACTCAAGTCCCCAATGTCGGAACGGAACCGCCACCAGATACTGCCACTACATCGGAGGCAACGCCGGCCGCAGCTATACCAGCACCAACGGTATCGACTACCCTTCCAACAAGGGCTCAGTCATCGGCATCTGCTGCCGATGTTCAAGATGAAGCCGGACCGTCCAGCATGCCAAGTCCCAGGCAAGAGATCCGCTTCAAGACGGTAAGTAAATTACCTTAAAGCTCATAGTATAGTTTTGCAATCGGCATATTTTAACCTTTGTTTTCAGGCCCAAGATTCCCCGGACAGCCTCTTCTCCTATAGCTTAAATCTTCAGAACGAAGATGAGCGCCCAAGCCGCCTCCGAGCAAACAGCCTGTTCTCCTTCGCCATCGACGTCCCCGATGACGATGAAGAGGAAAGCTCCAACCCGGCTCTATCAGCAGAAGTCAAGTCCAAGCTTGAGGAGTTGCTCTCCCTGCTGCTGCAAGACACCTCCCAACTTGTCCAGGATTCATCGGCGGCAAGGATTATATTCAAAGATATCCAAAAGCATCTTTCCGCCGATGCAGCAGAAACCATCCTCCAAGCAGCTTCCATTGACGTCAAGCAAATCCAGTATCAGCGGCTTACTCATCGCATTGCCGATAGAGCGGCCCAAGCCAAGAGCGAGGAAGAGAAGCTCAGATTTAAAAGCCTTGCCGGTGAGAAGCACAGAAGCATCGGTCAGGCCAAAACTTCCATCGGCAACCTTGACCAGGAAATCTCTCGACTATCGGCGAGGAAAGAGGAGCTGCTGGCAGAGCTGCAAAAGGTTGAAGAGGATCTAACGGCAGCCAATCAACAAAAGACCCAACTGTCCGACTCCATCGGGACTTTACAGCAAGAAAGGGATCAGTACGCTCGGCAAGCTATCTCGTGGAAGAAGAAAATCAAGCCGGTTGAGAGCTCTGCCGATGCTGACGCCAAGGAGTTAGACGAAATAGACCAAATTCGCCTGCGTGCGATAAATGTTATTCACTCCTTGTTCTAATGCCTGTAGTATTGGCAAGAATGTAGCCTGATACTTGATTTTGTCTTGTAATATAACGCCAGTTTGTTTTTACCGATGTTTTTATAAGTTTACTTTTCATCGGCATTTGACTAAGCATCATGCATCTACCCATATGCTAGGGTAATATCTCTTCAAGTATTTGCCGTTGATCGCCCTAGAAAATGTCACTCCTTCGAGGGTTTCCAAAATGTACGCATTACCAGGAGCAGACTGTTTCACCCGATAAGGACCTTCCCAATTAGGGGACCACTTTCCAAATTTAGAGCTCTTAGTCCCAATCGGTAAAATCAACTTCCAAACCAAATCACCATCGGCAAATTCCTTTACCTTTACTTTCTTATCATACCATCGGGTAACCCACTTCTTGTTCTCTTCAATACTAATTAACGCTCTCAACCGATGACCTGCCAAATCTTCTAACTCATCCTTCATCAGAGTAATATAATCATCGGTCATCAACTGATCCTGAAAAGATAATCGCCTAGAACCAGCTTTAATTTCCCAAGGTAGGACAGCATCGTGTCCATAAACCAACTGATACGGCGAGACTTTGGTTGCACCATGACAAGCCATCCGATATGACCATAAAGCTTCGTTTAACACCATGTGCCACCTCCTAGGGTTTTCTTCAATCTGGCGCTTTATAAGCTTAATGACTCCTTTATTAGTCGCTTCGGCTTGACCATTAGCTTGAGCGTAATAAGGAGAAGAATTTAACACCTTGAAACCCATGCTAGCAGCAAAGTCATCAAACTCTCCCGATGTAAACATGGTCCCTTGATCGGTAGTAATGGTCTGAGGAATACCAAATCGGTAAACAATGTGCTCCTTAACGAAATCCACCATGTTTGCCGATGTCACCTTCTTCAACGGAATTGCCTCAACCCATTTGGTGAAGTAATCGGTAGCAACAAGTATGAACTTGTGCCCCTTGCTCGACGGCGGATAAATCTGGCCAATGAGATCAATAGCCCATCCTCTGAACGGCCAAGGTTTGATTATAGGATTCATTGCCGAAGCAGGTGCCCTTTGCACATTACCAAACTTCTGACAATCTTGGCACCCTTTGAAATAATTGAAGCAATCTTCCAGGATTGTCGGCCAATAATATCCATTCCGCCTAATCATCCACTTCATCTTGAATGCCGATTGATGCGCTCCACATACACCTTCATGGATCTCACCCATCAACTCTTTTGATTCCTCTTTGCCAAGACATCTGAGCAAAACTCCATCAATTGTCCGATAATACAACTCATTATCAAGGAGCACATACTTAGTCGCTTGGAACCTTAGACGCCTTTCAACTTTTCTGGATGGATCCCTCAAGTAATCAGCAATCCCCCTTCTCCAGTCATCGGCATCCGTTACTGATGTCGTGACTTCCTGAATCGGCTGATATCCTGAGGCATTCTGTGCCAGTCGATTAGCTTCTTCATTATGCAACCTTGGAATGTGCTCAAGGCGGTATTCTTTGAACTCCTTTAACAACCGCAGACACCGCTCATGGGCTGCAATTAACACTTCACTTCGGCACTCATATGTCCCGATCAGTTGATTAATCACCAACATGGAATCACCGAAGATTTCAACGGCATCGGCATGCACCTCCCTGAGCAGTTCCAACCCTTTAAGCAAAGCCTGGTACTCAGCCTGATTGTTTGTCGAAGTAGCAACAATCGGCAATGAAATCTCATACCTCTGTCCTCGGGGTGAAATCAACAGAATACCGATGCCTGCTCCATCCTTGCACGTAGACCCATCAAAGAACAGAGCCCAAGGGGCAATCTCAACAAAGCTCACCATATTGCAATGCTGAGTGACAAAATCGGCCATCACCTGACCCTTAACAGCCTTCGCCGATTCATACCTTAGGTCAAACTCTGATAATGCTAGAATCCACTTACCCATTCGTCCACTCAAAATCGGCATTGACAGCATGTACTTGACCACATCATCTTTGCAAGCAACAGTACATTCGGCCGACAGTAAATAGTGTCTTAATTTAATGCAAGAGAAGTATAAACATAAGCACAATCTTTCTGTGGCCGAATACCTGGTTTCAGCGTCCACCAACCTTCTGCTCAGGTAATATATCACACGCTCTTTCCCCTCAAACTCTTGAATTAAGGCTGATCTAATAACATCACCATCGGCAGACAAATATAACCTGAAAGGCTTCCCGTGTTGAGGTGGAACTAAGACTGGAGGATTCACCAAGTATCTTTTAATCTCTTCTAAGGCTATCTGTTGCTCTTCTCCCCATATAAACTCTTGATCGGCTTTCAACTTTAACAGAGGACTAAAAGATTTAATCTTACCAGACAGATTAGATATAAACCTTCTAATGAAATTAATCTTGCCGATCAGAGACTGCAACTCGGTCTTGTTTGTGGGAGCAACTACCTTGTTAATCGCATCAATAAACTTTCTGCCGATTTCAATGCCTCTCTGATGCACCATGAAGCCTATAAACTGCCCTGCTGATACGCCAAACGCACACTTGTTAGGATTCATCTTCAACCCATGCTCCCTCGTGCACTCCAATATTCTCCGCAAATCGGCGAGATGCTTTTTGAAGTCCCCAGACTTGACCACCACGTCATCGATGTAGATTTCAACTATTGTGCCGATGTACTTATGAAAGATAAAGTTCATTGCCCTCTGATAAGTAGCACCGGCATTCTTCAAGCCAAAAGTCATGACTACCCATTCAAATAAGCCAACGTGACCTGGACATCGGAAAGCAGTCTTGGGTATGTCTTCTTCAGCCATGAATATCTGATTATACCCAGCATTGCCATCCATAAAGCTAATAATTTGGTGCCCAGCAGCAGCATCGATCAGCAGATCGGCAACAGGCATCGGGTAGCCATCCATCGGCGTAGCCTTGTTTAGATTCCTGAAATCAATGCAAACACGAAGTTTTCCATTCTTTTTATACACAGGAACCACATTAGAAATCCAATCGGCATATCGGCATTGCCGAATAAATCCAGCCTCGATCAATTTAGTAATCTCAGCCTTAATATCGGGTAAGATAGTAGGATTGCATCGGCGTGTCGGCTGCCGATGTGGCTGAAAACCAGACTTGATGGGTAACCGATGTTCAACTATTGATCGGTCTAAACCAGGCATCTCTGTATAATCCCAAGCGAAACAATCTTTATTCTCTTTTAATAAATCAATTAACTGCTGCTTACATTGGGAATCTAACTTAGCACTAATAAAAGTAGGCCTAGGTTTACTACCATCGCCGATGTCGACCTCGAGCAAGTCATCGGCAGACGTGAAGCCCTGCCCCAGTTTTCCGTCATCGGCGAACTGATCCATTAAGACTCCTCCTCAGGACCGACTGCTTGGATCGGTTTGATGCGGTAATCGGCAACTTTGAGGAACTCTTGGTCCCAGGCTTTGCCAGATATGCACCTGGTCTGCTCATAAGTGTCCAACTCTGCCGATGCATCAGTAGATGGGGCCTCACCGCGGACTACTTCAATTCTGTCCCCGATCCACTGTACCAGACTCTGATGCATAGTAGAAGGGATACAGCAATTAGCATGGATCCAGTCCCTCCCAAGGAGCAAGTTGTAGGTGCCTTTGTCGCTGATTACAAAGAACGTTGTCGGCAAAGTCTTACTGCCGATGGTTAATTCAACACATACAGCTCCCATGGCGGTTGACACATTGCCTTCGAAATCCTTGAGCTTCATGTCGGTTTCGACCAAATCTCGATCACCTTTGCCAAGCTTCCTGAACACGACATAGGGCATTATGTTGATCGATGCGCCACCATCCACTAGCATTTTGGTCATCGGCTGACCATCCACCTTGCCCTTGACAAACAGAGCCCTCAAGTGCTGCCTCTCGTCCTCGGCCGGCTTTTCGAAGATAGCCGCCATCGGGTCCAGCACCAATTGTGCCATATCGGCAACCTCTTCATCATCACTGACGGGCGCCATGAACTCCATCGGCAACATGACAACCATGTTTATATCTGCCGATGGGCCCCTGTCCTTACGCTTCGGCCGCCATTGCTTCTCTTCCGAGGGTTCCGCACTGTCATACAGGCCGTCGCGACGCTGGCGCTGAATCCTCCTCTTCTGGGTTTTAGACAAACCCTTAGGGAACCAGGGAGGAAGCTTGGTCTTCCAGACAGGTTGATGCTGCTTCTCACTGCTTACATCGGCACTTCTTCCGATGTTGGGATCTCTGGAGAATATCTCCTCGTCGGGCACTCTAGCATTGGCCATCTCCTCCAGCTCCCTCTGGTCAACACGCCTGCCAAGCCGATCATGGGCACTGAGCTTGCCCCCCAGTCGGTCATGTGTCGATCTGTCTTCTCTGAGTGGCCTGGTGTGCCTGGGTGCCTGATCATCAAAACAAGGTCGCTTACCTGACCGATCGGCTGTGTAGTACCCATTGCATTCTGGATAGTTATCGGCAGTGGGTAGTTTGATGCCTTCTTCCCAGCAATGAACGAACAAGGGACACCTCCAGTGGTCCTTATGTCGAAGCCATTCCCGATGCTCTTCCTCTTCTTGCCGATACTGTTCTTCACGTGATTGTCGATGATACCACCTTGGCTGTTTGTGAGTAATCACCACTCCAGGAGCCCTGTTGGCGCTGTTACCTTCATCGGCAACCTTCTTGCCCTTTCTGTCATCGGCAAACCTTCTTGCGTCGTGCTTGGGTACTTGGTAGTCAGGATCTACCGATGAACTCCTTCTGGCGGCCTCCGATGTCAGCACTTTAGTTTTTTCACTGATTTTCACCATGTTGTTTGGGAACAGGTGCTGATCTATCTTCATCGGTTTCTGGACTTTAGAGTTTTCAAACTTGATACGCCCAGACTCGATCTCCGACTGCAATTGCTGCCTGAATACCTTGCAGTCATTGGTACTGTGTGAGGTTGCATTATGCCACTTGCAGTACCTAATCTTCTTGAGCTCTTCGGCCGATGGAATCACTTGATTGGGTGCCAACTTGATTCGCCCCTCTTGCAGCAATAGGTCAAACATCCTATCGGGCTTGGTGATATCAAAGGTGAACCTTTCTGTTTCTTTTTGGCCGAACGGACAAGACACGGGCTTCTTATCCTTCACCATTCGGCTGCATCAACATTCAGCTCTTCATCCGATCCAGAGTCTTCCTCTTTCCCGATGAAGGTCACCTTCTTGTTCCAAGTCTTCCTGGGCTCGAAGGCTTTGACATCCTGATCGGCAATCCTCTACACTAGGTGACTTAGGCTTTCAAACTCCTAGGACGCGTACTTGTCCTTGATGTGCGGCAGTAAACCTTGGAAGGCCAAGTCTGCCAGTTGCCGATCATCAAGCACCAGACTGTAGCACTTGTTCTTCACATCCCGCAGCCTTTGCACGAAACTTTCCACCGATTCGTCGTTGCGTTGCCTCATTTTGACCAAATCGGTAAGCTTCTTTTCATGTATGTCAGCAAAGAAGTACTTGTAAAATTGCCTCTCCAGATCGGCCCATGTAATTATAGAATTTGGAGGCAATGATATGAACCATGTGAATGTCGATCCAGATAATGATGAAGAGAACAGTCTCACCCTTAGTTCCTCCCTGCTGGCAGCTTCCCCACACTGGATAATGAAGCGGTTGATGTGCTCCATTGTTGACGTGTCGTCTTGACCGAAGAACTTGGTAAAATCAGGCACCTTGTACCGATTTGGGAGAGGAATCAAGTCATATGCAGGCGGGTACGGGGTCCGATAGGAGTATGTGTTGACCTTGGGCTTGATACCGAATTGCTCCTTCATGACTTCGGCAATCTTGCCGACCCAGTACGCGTCCTGCTCTTGCCGACTCATTGGCTGATTATCAACTGGTGGAGTCGGCTGACGCGCCCCTTGGAGATGTGCAGTAGTCGTGGGCGCAGCACCAGTCATCTGGACGCTATGCATCGGCTGACTTACCGATGGGTAGATTGGCATGCTTGGCGGAGTCGGCTGATGCGCCCCTTGAAGATATGCAGTTGTCGCAGGCGCAGCATCAGTCATCTGCACGCTATGCATCGGTTGACTTACCGATGGATGATTTGGCATACTTGGCGGAGTCGGCTGAACTGTCATATTCATCGGTTGTTGTACCGATGATCCGCCTTGGACGTAAGCTGGGCCTCCATAATAATATACCGGCGCGCCAGGCTGCTGAGCTGGTGGCTGGTTGACCCATCCAAGATTATAAGGCACCGGCATATGACTTGTCGATGGTTGATAGCTGACCGGAGCATGTGGTTCTTGAATCCTAGAGCAATTGATCACCAGATTACCTTGGGGGTTCGGGGCTCCGGCTTGAGAGTTTGCCGCCAGGGATTGACTGCCGGCGGTTATAATGTGTTGCATCGGCACAGAGCTTGCCGATGGTGGCATCAGAGGTATCTTGGGGATTACTTGGAGATCATCTGATGGCACTTGTATGGTTGGAGCAGGCGCAGAGTTGTGCATCACATGAGCCATCGGCTGTGGCTGTGCTGCCGATGCCATAGAGTTCTTCCAGGCTGAACCGTCTCCCTGCACCAGGTTAGAGCCAGCATATAGATTCGGAGGCATACCGTATCCCCACCAGTTAGCCGGGGCTGGCCCTGAAGTTGCCGACGCGGCTGGATCTGCGTTGAATTTGGTGGTGTCGCCGGCGTCCGGTCTTGGTGACGTAGCCACATCGGCAGACGGTTCCACAGGGGTGGAAGATGCCATCTGGACCGCCGATGGGCTTGCAGATGCCAATCCAGGTTGATGGTACGCTGGACCGGCATATCGTGGTGCATGTCCTTCTTTGAATGTTTGTGCAACAGCATTGTAGACAGTATTGGACAGCACGCTAGAGTGGTTAATCAAAGCTTGACTTACAGCGGCATTAACCATCTCTTGTAGTTTACCAGGGTTGGCGTCGTACGTGACCTGCCGTGGTAACGGCGGATCTTGCTTCTGGATTGCTTCGCCACTCCTGCTGAGGCTGAAGGATTTGAGATACAGCTGCCTGTATTCCTCCATAGCCTGATCCATGGCCTGCTTCTGATCATCTTTCAGATCAGCCTCAGACACCGCGATGACATTCCTCTGATCGACATCGGCGTGATCAGCCATGCCGGATGTGTAGATTTGTATAATCAGGTCCCACTGGGCGTGCCAAAGGAGGTGTTGACACAAAAAGCGTCAGATCTGTGAACACCTCGGGCTATTACCCAAAGCTCGATGTCGAGGGCGTGCCAGTCGATTAAACCAATCAATCGAAAAGGATGATAACTATGACAAACTGAACAAGACGACAGCGATGCGCCCGGACGTCAAGGCTCAGATTGATCACAGATAACTAGAGCAGAGCTAGACGAGGCAAACAGCGATGCGCCCGGATTGCCAAAGCCTAGAGGTACTCCCACGCGGAACTAGCAAGGATTTTGACGGAGATCAAGGTGATGCAGCCCGTCGAAAGCTTGAAGAACTCGTTAAAGCTATAACTAATGCATAAAAGTGTAAATTGCTGTAAAAGTAGGATAAAAAGTAGAATTGGTTTGTTTTTTGATTGGATTCTTTATCCCATAGCCCTCGGGCACATATTTATACTCCCGCATGGAGAGTTGTACAATGACACGACACATATCTTTCCTAAAACAAACTCCTACTTTAAAGGAAACTGACTCGCGCAGGAGCCGGATAACAATATTTATTTTCCAAACAAACACACCTATTTTAAAGGAAAATAAACGACTCATGCAAGAGTCGGACTCAACTACTATAATAATACTGGTATAAAACACCAGTTTCCTTATACTCCTCCTCGATGGAAACCTTCCATCGGCAGACTCCTGCAACTTCCTTCTTTGGCCACTTGTAGTCCCCTGCTGCCGCCATGTGTTAAGTCACGTCCATCGGCATCGGCAATACTTTCCCGATCGACAATCGGCAACATCTCTTCGTCAGCAATCGGCAATAGGCCCTCATCGGCAATCGGCAACCATCCTCCATCGGCAATCGGCAATTATTCTTCATCGGTAACCACCAATCAACCTCTGTCGGCAAAGATCACCCAGCCTTCATCGACAACACACTAGGCCTTATGCGGCACTCTTCCATCGGCCATATCAACTCATACTTTACCGATGCCAATGGAAAACAGTCACCGGCCAGTCAAGCTTTGACCCATTTGACACGTGTCGAAAAACGGTGTCAACAGGGTCCGGAACCAAACCCTAGGTCTGCCGAGTCTGAGGACTCCGGACGCAAGGGGCATGGGCAGTCCGGACCATTGGCTATGCGTCCGGACGCCACCCCGACTGACTGAGCACAGTGAACAGAGGAGATCCGGACGCTGTTTGCGGTCCGGACGGTGAATTCCGGACGTGCATCCGGATGTTTTTTCCTCTCGGAAAGCTCTCTGCTGGAGTCCGGACGCAGAGTGGCATGGTCCGGTGGTGCACTGTTGCCTGTGTCCGGAGACGCGTGGCAGCACAAGGTGAAGGCGCCAACAGACGGATTCAAAACAGCAGAGGGTTCGGACGCACGTGCGTTGGTCCGGACCCCCTTTCATCTTGCGTCCGGACTGGCGCAGGAAGGCCCATTGCTTTGGCAAAATGGCTAGTTTCGTGGGGGAGCTTATAAATAGCTCATGGCTGGCCCTTGCGGCTGGTTGAACCTTGGGGTTGTGTTACCCTTAGTTGTGCTTGGTTGGGAGCCCTCTAACTCACACACACTTGATAGAGTTCATCCGATTGTGTGAGAGAGCGATTACTAGTGCGTTGCTTTGAGAGATAGCTTCGTGTGGCACTAGGTGATCGTGTTGCAAGCCGGTGGTGCTTATTACTCTTGGAGATTGCCACCTCCTAGACGGCTTGGTGGCTTGAGGCTCCGTCGAAGCGCGCAAGAAGATTTGGCGGCGCTCCGGAGAAGTGCTTGTGAGGGGTATTGTGCTTGCCCCGCGGTGATCGCGAAGAGCAACTCTAGTTGAGCGTTTCATTGAGTTACCCTCACTTGTGGGTGGATTCTTGCGGCGCCCGAGTTAGTGGGCTAGGCTTGTGAACGCCTATTAGCCGCCGAATCACCAAGTGTGTGGTCGACACAACGGGGACTAGCTTGGTGGCAACCAAGTGAACCTCGGGAGAAAAATCACCGCGTCAACCTTGTACATCTTCTCGGTGGTTTGCATTCTCTAAATCACTAGCTTGTATTTACTTTCATATACTTGTGCTAGTGTTTAGTGGTTGCTATTGTAACTAGTTTAGCTTGTGTATCTTGCCTATTTTCCTTCTAGCTTGTGTAGCATAGAAGTAGCGTTTGCGTGGCTAATTGGCTCGTGTAGCCTTGTTAGTCACTCTTGCTTAGTTTGTGTAGCTAAGTAAGTTGAGCTCTCTAGTTGACTTGTGTAGTCTTGCTAGAGAGCATTGCTAGTGAGCTTAGGTGCTTTGTGCTTTGCTTACTAGTATGTGTAGGAGCTCCCGGTGTGCTTAGAGTACTAGTTGCTTAGGTTTGTGTGACCTTGCAACCTAGACTTGTTTAGGTGAGATTCCTAGCTTTGCACCTTAGTGAGCCCAATTAGGATCTTTTGCTAGGTGCTAAAGTTATAGATAGAGGGGTGTAGTCTTGGCTAGACTGATAGTTTTATTTTCGCATTTGATTCAGTCTTCCGTTGTGCATATGTTTTTGGAAAAGACTATTCACCCCCCCCCCTCTAGTCCGCCATCTCGACCCTACATGTGGTATCGGAGCTTGGTCTCTCATTTGTGGTCTTTACCGACCCGAGAGGATGGCGACTTATGGGCTAGATGTTGAGTGTCCACACATTTTTTATGGCACACACTTTGCATGGTGGAGAAATTGGATGGAAAATAATTATAAGTTTATTTCTCCCCAAATGTGGTGGATCGTGGATGTAGGTCTCTCTTGTGCAATTGAGAGAGAGGATGCAACTCAAGCACAAAAGAAGTGCCTACATCTCGATTGCCAAGCTACTAACATTCTCTACCATTCTTTGAAAGATAATATCTTTAGTGAGATTATGGACATGGAGAGCACTCATGAGATTTGGACCTATCTCATTGAAAAATATGAGAAGGATTCAAATAATGATGATGATGTGTCCAAGTTGGTGGCACATGAGGATGTTGAGCATGACCACAACTTGGTGGTTGTGGAAGATTGCTCCACCTCATGGTCAAGTGATGATGAAGATGATGATCTACCTACCCCATCACTTGACAAAAATGATGAAGGCCCAACATCAAGTGTTGCAATTGATGATGCTACTCCAAGCACACTTGATGATGATGATGAAGCATGCACGGGCTATGAGAGTGATGCTTCCACAAGCTCTTCCACTTCATCACAATGCTACATGTCACATGGTGACTCTAAGGTATCAATTGGCAATATGATTGTAGATTGTGATGACCCAAATTTTGAGCTTGTGTGCAAACTCTCAAAGGCTTTAGCTACTGAGATAAACAAAACTAAGAAATTAAAAGATGAAAACTCACTTCTAAAGACCTCATGTGAAGAACATAAGCACTTACTTGATGTTCTTAAATCTTCACATGATGAACTAAAATTGGATCATGATCAACTTCGTGTGTCTCATGAAGATTTAGTTCACAAACATGGTTCTCTCATTAATGAATTGATAAATCTTAAAAATAAAGAGAGCTCATCACTTGGGTCAAATGATCAATCACATGTTGTTGCTAACCCTTGTGATGTAGGGAAGAAGAATGTATTCACCTCTTGTGATGATTTACTTGATATGCCTTGTTCTTCAAATATAGATGCTTATTCTACTTCTATGTCTTGTGAGAATAACCTTTTGAAGGAGAACAATGAGCTCAAAAGTGAATTGAAGAACATGAGCAACAAGCTAGACAGGTGTTACACTTCCAAAGTCACCTTTGATCAAATAATGAACAATCAAAGAAGACATGGTGACAAGAGTGGAATTGGTTTCCACAAAAGCAAGGGCAAGAAAGAGAAGAAGCAAGAATCAAATAAGCTATCTCATTTCATGTGCTTCAAGTGCCATGGGATGGGAAATCTTGCAAATGTTTGCCCAACCAAGAATGCTCAAGCTAAGCCACAAGTCAAGCCCCAAGTACAATACAAGATCAACCATCAAGATGGTGATTCGGGGATGACAAAGAAGAAGAAAACAAGAAGAGGTGGCAAAGCAAGAGCAAGGCATCCAACTCCTATTCATGATGCCAACAAAATGGTGATGAGCAAAGATCAAGAGAAGAATCATTTGGCTCACATCAAGTGCTTCAAGTGTGAAGATATGGGACACTTTGCCTCGAAGTGTCCTACCAAGCTTGAGACGAAGATTCAAGCAAAAGAGAAGAGGCAAGACAATGAGAAGCACAACATGAGCAGGGAAGAAAAGGCTCAAGCAAAGAGAGTGTGCTACTCATGTCGAGAAAGGGGACACATGGCTCATTCATGACCCTAGGTATGACTTCTAAGCCTATTTTAATTGATGATGATCATATGCTTATAAAGGATGGTAGTGGTACCTCTATGGTTGCTATTACAAAACATCCTGCTATTCATACTAAGGCATTGCCTAAGTATGTTGCACCTAACTTGAGAGGATCCAAACTAGTTTGGGTACCATCAACAAGTGGATGAATGTGTGTAGGTACCATTGGCATTGGAGACTTGATTCAAGTGATTGCATCTAATCCATCATATGATTGAGTCAAGTAGTGAAGCTTAAATTTATATCTCATACCAATGCCAAGTCAAAAAGATGAAGTCCAAATGCTACAACATATAAGTGCATGATCAAGTTGTGGTGGTTGATTGGACAAAATTGAAGGCTTGCCAATTAAGTTGAAGCTTGCTAATGGATTGATCATGATCTACCAAGGTATATTTCTTGTTGATCAAGTTCATTTGGGTGTGTATAAGATATTTTAATTGGATATACACATATTGGATATGAGTTGATTGAATTGGATATATATGTGCACTAGTTGCTTGCTACAAGTTGATTGAATGGATTAAATTGCTTAGTGATCAATTTGAGTTGATTTGAATGGGTATGATCAAGAGACTTCTTTTAGTAAGTGGATTGAATGGATATAAGTCTTGAGATAGTATTCAAACAAGTTGAATTCAAGTTTGATTCAATTTGAAGAAGTATAGCTCATAGCGTTGAAATCTATCCTATATTCAAAATCTGAGCTAGCTGTGATCTTATCCATGTTTGAGAGATCAAATCTATTTATATTGGCTTGAAATTTGGTATGAATTCTCTACAATTATGGTATTAGTTGCTGTGAAAATTTCATGGATATTGGATAAGGGATACTTCGGTTTTGGAGTGGATCTTGTCTACACATGTGCAGCAGTTTTCAGCATGTACCTAGGTGGAAAGATGTGAAATATGGTAACAATCTAGACGTCCAATGAAGCTCATATTTTTATGGCTGCTAGATGACTTAGTAAAGCATATCTCCACCAAATTTCATGGTCATTGGATATGTACTTTGGGAGATATGATATATTCTTTGAAGAGTACATAATCTGCCAGAAAAGTGACAATTATTGGATTGATCAAAAGTCACTTAGATTGAAAGGTCCTCAAGTTGGAATCATGCTTATAAGTGATTGAGGTACCTATGCTAACATTGAGTACAAGGCCATTTGATTGTGGAGTATATTTGGCACATATTTAGTAGTCAAGATGAAGATCAATCAAACAAAGTGATTTCAAGTGAGTATCAAGGATGATTCTTGGAGAGAGGTCACTTCTCCCTTTTGTAGGGGCTTGCCGCCTTGTGTAGGTAAACCAAGAATGTTACTTGGAAGTCCAACATGGAAGTGGTGATCTAGGGATCATTTGGAGATGCTTAGTTGAAGCTATCAATAGGATTGATCAAGAAAGAAGCAAGCAACACCCAAAAGAGAGATGCATGAACATTCATTCAAGTGGTATCACGAGTACAAGTGGTACATCATTTGGTATTCTCTCATGCAAGCAAAGGTCAAAGAAGAAGCAAGTCAACCACAACAAGAAATTGCACTTGATCATTAGTGGGACTCAAATCATATGGGTGAAGATTGGTATTCAAGTGGTATTCATTGGTCTTCACCATGCTCTTAATGGACTTCACATTGCTAATTGAAGATGAAAATTGACTATCCTCTACTCCAACATAGCAAAGGTGAAATTGTTTGACATATGCATACATCTAATACTTAGGACTTGTTTAGTGCATATAGTCATCCATAGTGCTCATTCATTGAAAATCAAATGAATTTTATACTTATAGCCTACCACTATTGCTTGATTAAGTTGTTTGATCTAGTGGTAGTATATGAGTTTGTTCATGAGCTAGTAAACCCAAGTACTTGATCTATTTTGGATTGCAATCAAGTGACAAGTACAACCTCTATAAGATAACCGCTTAATGTGTGTGAACAAGCTTAGAGAGGGTTTAAACCGGACTTGAAAGCTTATGCTATTCATCTTATTTCAAGTCCAAAATAGAAGCTCATGAAGATGAATCTAGCTCAAGCATAAGACAACAATACAAATGGATATCAAGAAGCAACTTACAAATGGTATCTAGACTTATGCTAATCTTTCAAATAGTATCAACCTTCATATTGGTACTTGCAAAAGATGTCTAACTCTAGCATGCTTGTGATAGCCCACATGTGTCTTCATTCAAGCAATATCCTACATGTGGTATGTCACAAGTGATATCCTACAAGTTAACAAGTGATCCTCAACTTTAAGTGATCAAATCTAGAGTTCTCTTGCTAGCAAAGCTTATTTGGATGACATTTGCTTTGACCAAAGGGGAGTTGCCCTACTCAATGGTATAATGGTCAATGTTCTTACATAAAGAGTCATTCAATACACATATGTCGGTGTCCATCAAAAAGTATCAACCATCAACCCTAGTGCAACCTTTGCATCAATAGAGAAGCATACCTTTTATGGAAATTGATGACAAATGGGGAGAGATTAGTGCAAAGATATGAATATATGATGGAAATGCACTAAGGAATGAATATATGATGGAAATACACTAAGGAAAGAGACATGGACATGAACAAGGGAACAAGATCAAAGGATCAAAGTCTTGGACTAAGAGATGAGATGCACACAAGTAGGGGGAGCAAGCTCATGAACTTGTTTGATTGCATTTGATATGTGCATATTCATGTGCTTGCCTTGCATATTGCATAAGTATTATCTTTATATGCATGCGTGTGTGGTATATGCTAGTTATAGGATTTGAATGATGATTTGATAAACTAGCATGCATAGGTTGGTAAGCTAGATATTTTTGTTCCTACTTGTGGTATCTAGAAACCTTGCTTCTAATGTTGATCTCACGAGGTTTCTAGTGTTGTTTTGTTGTATCTATCTAACCATGGTGCTAAGGATGAACTTCAAGGTGGAACTACAATGGGTATCTTCAAAGGTTTATCCTATCTCCCTTAGCATCACTTAGTAGTGCTAGCACTCCCACATTGTCTATTCATGCATGTGTGCAAAGCTTAATTCAAACCTTTGTGAGCACACATGTAGGGGGAGCTAACACTACCAAGTCAGACTTTGTGGCATTTATCCAAATCTTGGTATAGAGCTTAAATGTTGGATAAATGACATAATGTCCTAAAATGATCTTAATTTCCATATCTTTGTAGAGTTGTCATCAATTACCAAAAAGGCGGAGATTGAAAGGTCCTTGTATGATTTTGGTAATTGAGTGACAACTTAGGTGAACTAATATGTGTTTAAGTGATATATACACAGGATATTAGTTCACAGGTGATTGTGTAATGAAGGAGCTTAATGCACATGAGACATGACATAGAGTCATGTGATCAAGGTGGAGAAGATCAAGATGAGGCTTGGCTTGATGGACCGGTTGCAAGTGTGAAGGGCAAGTGGGTGATGCTTGGCGCCGATGGACCAAGGCAACGGTGAAGAGCAAGTGAGGTCAAGATCGATGAACCAATACTGTCATGTGATGATATGGAGTGGATCATATCATTTGATAAGTGGTTGGTGCATGTGTTGCATCAACATTAGAGATGGAGATGGAATGGAATGCGCAAGGCAAAGGTATAACCTATAGGGCATTTCATTTCACCGGTCATTGGTGTGTAGAGAAGTTTATGACCAGGTTTAGGATAGATAGTCGTACTATCAAGAGGGGCAAACTTGTTTGCATATCGGTTATCTAGTGCCACTTGGAGCGATCTAACTTTGCGATGCATTAGGATCGAGTGGCGTGGTGAGAACAAGTGAAAAATGCTTTGAAAATGATTGTGAAAATGCTAACACACATGCACAAGGTGGTGAACACATTTGTGTTAGCACATGAGAAGCAAAGGAAGAAGTGCCGAGGAGTCTCGGCTGAAAACCGAGCTCCGGATGCAAGGGGTTTTTGGGTGTCCGGACCATTGCGCTTGGGTCCGGAACCAAACCCTAGGTCTGGCCGAGTCTGAGGACTCCGGACGCAAGGGGCATGGGCAGTCCGGACCATTGGCTATGCGTCCGGACGCCACCCCCACTGACTGAGCAAAGCGAACAGAGGAGATCCAGACGTTGTTTGCGGTCCGGACGGTGAATTCCGGACGTGCGTCAGGATGTTTTTTGCTCTCGGGGGAGCTCTCTGCTGGAGTCCAGACGCAGAGTGGCATTGTCCGGTGGTGCACTGTTGGCTGCGTCCGGAGACGCGTGGCAGCGCGAGGTGAAGGCGCCAACAGGCGGATTCAAAACGGCAGAGGGTCCGGACGCACGTGCGTTGGTCCGGACCCCCTTTCATCTTGCGTCCGGACTGGCGCAGGAAGGCCTATTGCTTTGGCAAAACGGCTAGTTTCGTGGGGGAGCTTATAAATAGCTCATGGCCGGCCCTTGGGGCTGGTTGAGCACATTGGGGTTGTGTTACACTTAGTTGTGCTTGGTTGGGAGCCCACTAACTCACACACACTTGATAGAGTTCATCCGATTTTGTGAGAGAGCGATTACTAGTGCGTTGCTTTGAGAGATAGCTTCGTGTGGCACTAGGTGATCGTGTTGCAAGCCATTGGTGCTGATTACTCTTGGAGGTTGCCACCTCCTAGACGGCTTGGTGGCTTGAGGCTCCGTCGAAGCGCGCAAGAAGATTGTGCGGCGCTCCGGAGAAGTGCTTGTGAGGGGTATTGTGCTCGCCCCGTGGTGATCGCGAAGAGCAACTCTAGTTGAGCATGTCATATAGTTACCCTCACTTGTGGGTGGATTCTTGCGGCGCCCGAGTTAGTGGGCTAGGCTTGTGAACGCCTATTAGCCGCCGAATCACCAAGTGTGTGGTCGACACAACAGGGACTAGCTTTGTGGCAACCAAGTGAACCTCGGGAGAAAAATCACCGCGTCAACCTTGTACATCTTCTCGGTGGTTTGCATTCTCCAAATCACTGGCTTGTATTTACTTTCATATACTTGTGCTAGTGTTTAATGGTTGCTCTTGTAACTAGTTTAGCTTGTGTAGCTTGCCTAGTTACCTTCTAGCTTGTGTAGCATAGAAGTAGCGTTTGCGTGGCTAATTGGCTTGTGTAGCCTTGTTAGTCACTCTTGCTTAGTTTGTGTAGCTAAGTAAGTTGAGCTCTCTAGTTGACTTGTGTAGTCTTGCTAGAGAGCATTGCTAGTGAGCTTAGGTGCTTTGTGCTTTGCTTACTAGTATGTGTAGGAGCTCCCGGTGTGCTTAGAGTACTAGTTGCTTAGGTTTGTGTGACCTTGCAACCTAGACTTGTTTAGGTGAGATTCCTAGCTTTGCACCTTAGTGAGCCCAATTAGGATCTTTTGCTAGGTGCTAAAGTTATAGATAGAGGGGTGTAGTCTTGGCTAGACCGATAGTTTTATTTCCGCATTTGATTCGGTCTTCCGTTGCGCATAAGTTTTTAGAAAAGACTATTCAACCCCCCCCCCTCTAGTCCGCCATCTCGACCATACACTTACCCTTGTCTGTGTCTTCCTCTCTTGTGAAGCCAGACAGTTTATGAGCGGTTTCCATCTACCGGGAAACTACCTAGAAGATCCTGAGCAGTTGTTGAGGAGAACTAGGCGTCGTCAAGTCCCCCTCAAAGGTTCCTCTCGAACCATAATCCGTTCAAGGAAGGAGGCTCTACACCACCACTCAAGGAAGCTATAGCCCAGAAGGCGATCTCTGACTTCTCGGCTCCGTCATCTACCCACGTAGCTCAGGATCCCGAGGTCAACTTCAGGGATGCCACCTTCGAGCTGAAGCCCGCCTTGATCCACATGGTGCAGGCCAATCCGTTTTGCAGGAAGCCCCATGAGGATGCCAATGCTCATCTCCAGCACTTCATGGAGTTATGTGGCACGTTCACTATCAAGGGAGTGGCGTCTGACGCCATTCGCCTTCGTTTTTTCCCATTCTCATTATTGGGGAAAGTGAAGCAATGGTTCTACGACCACAAAGAAGAAGCCACCACGTGGGAGAGGTGTGCTAACGCATTTCTCAAGAAGTTCTTCCTGACGGGCAAAACCAATGCTCTTCGCGGAAAGATCTCAAGCTTCCAACAGCAATTTGACAAGACAATTCCCGAAGCATGGGAGCATCTCCAGGAGTACATTCGTGCCTGTCCTCATCATGGGATAGACGACTAGCTCCTAATTCAAGGATTCTACCATGGGCTATCTAGCATGGCCGTAGTCACCTTGATGCCACCGTTGGAGGGGCATTTCTCCAACACATAGTGAGGAATGCCAAGGACCTCATCGAGAAAATGGTGATCAACCAAGGATGGGGCGACGAATGTCTCCAGCCAAAGAGGAGAGGTATGCACACCGTTAATGAGGTGGACATGCTATCTGCCAAGATGGACCTCCTTATGAAGAAGATAGAAGAAGGTTCCAAGAAGGAACGAGGGGCCATCTACCCCGCCGCCGCACAAGCTATTGAAGCTGATCCATGGTGCGAGGTGTGCGGAGGAAATGACCACTCGGGTAACAATTGCCCCGAGACTTTGAAGGAGGACGTGAACTTCATCATCATCAACAACAACAACAACAACAACGGGTATCGACCCCAACAACAAGGAAGCTAGAATTCATGCCCCTTCTACCAAGGTAATGGAGGTAATAGCAATTTCAATAATTACAATTCTTACAATAATCAGCCTTCATTAAAAGATTTTGTTTTGAGCAATCAAAGATTAATGATGGTATAAATAAAAAGATGATTGCCACTGATAAAGTTCTTGAAAGCTTTGGTGAAAAAATGGATAGCTTTACAACTGCCATGAAAAATCAATTGAGTTTTAATAAAATGTTGGAAACCCAATTAGCTCAATTAGCAGCAGCTATACCATCCATAGAACAAGGTAAAATTCCTAGGAAACCAGAAGATTCGATTGAACATGTTAACATGGTCACAACAAAGTTCAGTAAGCCTCCACTTCGCTCCTATTGGGGTTGTCTTCTCGATCCTCCCTTCATCATGAAGAAGGAAGATCCAGGACACCCGACGATCAAGTGCTCAATCGGGCAACAAACGTTCCACACAGCCTTCTGCGATCTTGGATCAGGCGTCAACATCATGTCTAAGGTAACTTATGACAACTTGTTAGGAGGACCGTTGGTCCCCACATGTGTTCGCCTGCAGATGGCAGATCAAACGATAAGGTTTCCCGAGGGACTCGCAAGGGACATCTTAGTGAACATCCAAGACGAGTACATCCCCACCGACTTCATCATCCTGGACATGGGAGCTAACGTGGAAGTCCCCGTCATCTTGGGAAGGCCCTTCCTCAACACCACCAACGCAGTCATCTACGTTGGATCGGGCCAGATCCACTTCCAATTCCCAAGTCACAAGGTAAAATGTGCTTTCAATGGTTATAAACTTAACAAGCAGGCTAAAGCACAACCACCAAGAAGAAGAGTTCGAGCCCCGAGCCAAAAGAAGGAGTACCCGGAGGCCAAGATCACTGAACTCAAGGACGATGAACCCGCCAATCCAAGGCAGGTTTGGAAAGCAAAGGAAGTGCACACATCACGGTCTCCGCCTCCGGAGTCATCAAGTGCACCCGAGGAATGAACAAGAAGGAGAGTCCTACTCTGAGGACTTAAAATAAAGGAGCCTTCATCGAAAGGTAAATCGGTAGTTATATTTTATTTCCTTTCTTTCATTTAGTTCAAACCTTTAATCTCTTTCATACTTAAATCTAGAAAACTAAAGTTAGTTTAAATAAAACTTGAGAATTAGATTAGCATTAAAATTTGGCAAAAGGTAGAGCCAATAGGGTGGTCGGCCGACCACCCTATGCATCCTACCTTGGCTTGTTTAATTAAGGAACACTTAGTTTATCTTTATAAGAGAAAAAGAAAAAAATGGAGGACTAGGGTGGTCGGCCAACCACCCTATGATCCCCTTGTTCATCCATTTTTTCCTCTCCACCATCCTTTGTCCAAGCATCTCATGATTTGAGTAGTAGGACTCCCAAAAATCAGATTCTAGCTTTGGGAGACATCTCTTTTGTCTTGTCATGCTTTAAAGTACAGCAATCACTTTTTGTTAAAGCATGACACATCCTTGTATCCCACTACTCCTTGTCCAAAGTGGGGAATCATGACATCCATCATTTTCTCTTTGTCATGCTTTGAAAAAGAAAACACATCACTCACTTTCAATCAAAGCATGGTATGCCTTTGTCCCCCACTTCTCTTTGTTTAAAAAGGAGAATCTTGACCACTTTAGCTTAGCTTTTGATCACATCACATCACATCTTTCACCTTTCACCAAGCACTAGACAAATCATGAGTGGAATCCCCACTTTAGGGGGTCGGCCGACCATGCTTAGGTCACCTCCTCTCCCTCTTTTGCTTTGTATAAGGCATCAACTAAAGTGAGTGATCATGGCACCCAAGGGCATGCCCAGGGGTGGTCGGCCGACCACTCCATGGCACCCCCTTGGTGCCATCCCTCTCCCCTATAAAATCCCATGCAAGGAGAGCTCATTCCCTCACACCTCAACCAGAATTCAGTTTTAGCTCAAGCCTCTCCTTGCCTTGCTCTCTCCTCTCTTCATTCAAGAGAAGTTCTTAGCTCTCAAGAGAAGTAGTGTTGCTCTCACTAGTCCACAAGAAGATCTCTTCTCTTAGCTCAAGCTTCTCCCCCGTAAGGCAAACTAGGAAAACTTTCTCCACACACAACCTTGTTTTGCCTCTTCCTCTCTAACGATGAAGAACCCGATAACATCCGCATTCAAGAAGATGAAGCAAGCCATGAGTGGGAGCTCTTCTCGTTGCTCCCACCAATCCGAGGATATTTCCCAAGGAAGAAGAAGGGGAGGTTCCGCCCGATACACTTGGGAGAACCTCCAAACCGAAGAATGCCCTCAGGAGGAAGAAGTGTCGGAGGAGGTACCTCATATCAAGGCATTCATGGTGCCCCCGATGAGGACCTATGACCAACAAAGTGGTCTTGGGTTCAACCGAGTAGAATACCAAAGATATCTCTCTCTCTTCAGGATCGATCTTTCGAGCACACGAGGATATTGGATCCGAATCTTCTCTCTAACGCAGGTATGACCAACGAATTCAACACTATTTTTACCTCCATGGGTTGGTCTGGCTTTTGGCAAATAGAAGAGTTTGGAATTGAGTTGCTCACTATAGAATTTCTTTGCTCTCTCCAAATCTCTGATGTTGGAATTTCCTTTCACATGTTTAATCAAAGTCATAGTCTAACTTGGAGTCATCTAAGTGCTGCTCTTGGTTTTGAAAATTCATGTTTGATAGACTTAAACCCTACCATGTGTAGTTTTAACAAGAGGAAATTTTGGTTCTCTATCTCTGCTCTAAAAGATTGCTCAAATCCTACACCTGAGAAAATTCATAATCCAACTCTTCGTTTCATGCACCTTTGGATGAAAATGACTTTGTTTCCTGGAAGTAATGTTAGCTTGATAAGTGACATAGAATTAAAATTGTTGTATGCCATGGTCAACAAAATGCAAATCTCTCCTGTAAAATGCTTAGCAGAATTTTGGCAAAGTTCAATTGAGAGTAATGAATCTATCCAATTCACATCTTTAATTACTCGTCTTGCCGAATCCATGAACCTGCTAAATGACATGTACCCCTTTGTTTACATCTCTGCTCCTTTATCTATGATCTCAGAAGAATATCTTACATCTACCCAAATGCTAAAAAGAGATGTCAATGGTGAACTTAAAATGATTTATAGTGATCATACAATTGAGGTGCCTCTTCCAAATAGGAAACTTCAGTTGTATAGGACCCATAAGCTAACCCTTGATTTAGATCAAGGAATTGGGCAAAGAGGTTTTGCAGGCTCAGACAGGAGAGCTCAGGAGGGGCTACACTTTGTTCATCTTGAGCAAGTTGGTCCTTCCCAAGAAGCTGTTGGCGAGGAGGAAGACGACGCATCTTCTGATCCCATGCACACTTCTAGTGGCATGCCTCCTCGACCATCACGTCCACAACGAGCACGAGCATCCTTCTCGTCCATACGAGAAAGGGAGCATCATGAGCTGCGACAGCAATTCGATCATCTCACCAACACCTTTGGTGAGTTGCGTGTTGAGCACGATGAAACAGCACGCATCGTCCAGCAAACTGCCGGAGACATTCAAGCAATGCAAGAAGAACAACACCGGCATTGGGACTTGTGGCGGCAACAACATCCACATCCATCGCACTATTGAGCAAAAGACAAGCTTGGGGGAGGATCCCTCTCCCACTAAGGTAAGTTTTTAATTTCAGCATTAATATTTATGCATTTCCTTGCTTATCTTTGCTTTGCATCTAAAAAAATCTGCATATGATAAAATAAAATAAATAGACTTTCTCTACTCTCACATGTTCCATGAAAATTAATATCTCCTATGGAAATGATGAATAGTTGCTCTGTTAAATGTTTCTCTAGTACTTAGTTTACAACTTGATATTTCTCTAAGTATAGATTACTTGGCTTAAAAGAAAACATCGTGAACCTCAAACTTTTGTGGGTGGCAAATGTTTGTAACTAAGTCTAAGTTGTTGTGAGACATGATATGACAAGATAAGAGCTCCTATAATATTGTTCTAAGCAAGAATGACTATCGAAGTTTTATTTATTAAAATGACAAAACACTTTTTGTTCCTCAATGGTGAGAATTTCTACCAAAGTCATACATGCTCTTTCATGACATAAGCTTTCTACATAAGCTACTTGTTTTGTGTTAAGTTTGGTCAAGTTTTGTGACCCTTGTTGAGAGATTTATCATGCTCCCAAGATCAAGATCACGTACACGCCTCATATATATGCTGCTTCTATACTGGAAGTACGCAGAAACATGTCTTATATTTCCACATAGTTCATACTCCATGCTCTAAGTAGAAAAACTCTCTCTAGTTTGTTACTAGTGTATGAGACAGACTATGCAAAATTATGAAAAAAATGAAAAATAAAATGATGAGCATCTTCAAAGCTCATAGAAAAATTAAAAAGATAGCTATGTAAAAAAAGGCGTACCCAGTGTCGTAGGCTCCCGCATTGCAGGGTCTGGGGAAGGGAAATAGCCTGCAGCCTTTCCCGCACAAATGTGCTGAGGCTGGGGCTCGAACTCTGGATCTCTTGGTCACAGGCGGTAAAGCTCTACCGCTTGCAGCAGGGCCGCCCTTCCAAAAAGATAGCTATGTCTCAAAATAATATGTTAGGAAAGAGAGATCATCCAAATAAAGGAGTATTGATCATTTGCCATGTTTCCACACACTTACACATCTTGATCTAAGAGTATGACATTTCTCTCCTTAGATCCGGAATTTGACTTTACAATATATGCAAGGTAAGTTTGCTACATCTTTGATCCATACCTATAGCTCCACATAAGCTTTAGAGATAGGATAAAAGAAGGCAAATTTTGATATATGCCTTGGTGAGGAATCATACACCTTATGAGCGACTCGAGAGTACCATTTGAGGAACACTAAGTTTTTTTTTACAAAACCTTGCAAAACCTCCGATATGAAACTTGTGAAAGAATGAGAAAACTAGTGCTCAAGTCAAGTTGTTGTATCTCTTAACCTCCCAAGACAAAGGATAAAGTTATAAGCCCCATAAAGGATTAAGGTAATATGGGTGAGTCTTTATTGCTAATTTTTCCATTCAAAAGAGAAGTATGATTGTTGTATATTTAGTACTCTTGAAATATGAAGCATAGTAGCAACTCCTGATCCATCGAGCTAAGTTTGATTGTTTGCTCGGGACGAACAAAGGTTAAGCTTGGGGGATCTTGTTGGCACAAATTATGATCAACTTTTACATAGCTAAAATGTTGTCACCGACCTCAGGATCAAGGATAAACAAACACATCATGAGCATATTTTATCAAATAACCAGTTCCTCATGTCCATGAGTGTTTAGTACATAAACGAAGAAATGAAGCAAATGAGAGCCAGTGGGACCCACATAAAGGGTCGGCCGACCACCCTGTGGGCCCACCTAGCTCCCCTCTCGGCCATGATCCAAGAGAAGCATCTCAAGAGTGATTTCCAACCCTTGGATCACTCTGTACTTTCTCTCAACGGCTCACATGCATAGCACATGGATCCATGGGCCCACACCAAGGAGATAAACGTGACAACCATCTTAGAATCAACAACCAACATCCATGACAGGTGGGACCAGCAGCTGGGAGACCGAGGTGGGCCAGACACCCCAAAGGGTGTCGACCGACCCCCATCTGGGCCCACCAGGGTCCACTTGGTCCCTGACCAGTGGGACCACCACCAGGAGGCCAGAGGAGGGCCCACCGGTCATAGGGACGGTCGGCCGATCGCCTCTAAGGATCGGTTGGGTCCCTCCAACCGCCATACACCTTCGCAAATGATGGAAATCCACACCATTCACCCCTTGGTCGGTTCTAAGGCGGTTTGATCCAAGGGTGGAGGATGGAAGGCCCTGGATCGCTGACGTGGCGATGGAGTAGCCCCTACTCTACCTTCCACTATAAATAGAGGGTCACACCCCCTCTCTACACATGGTGAAGAAGCCTAGAAGCTCTATTCTTTAGATTTTTCTAGGAGTTAGTCAAGTGTGGGAGTTAGAGTTGAGTCGAGCTGTACTCAGGATTTCCGGAGTTGCCTTCTGAAGAGTCTGGTATAGCTCTTGTATCTTTCCTTCTTAGTAAGACTTTATCTTATTCAATATATATCATTCTCTTTACTTTACTTAGTATTTACTTTGAGCATTTCTATACTAGATATAGTCTTGTTATATGCTTTTGCTCTTTAATAGCCTTTACATCTATAGTCTGTGATCGTTGTGGCCTTTCCCGTATGCGATCATTGCCTGTCATAGGGTTTGCTTTTGCTCTTTAATAGCCTTTACATCTATAGTCTGTGATCGTTGTGGCCTTTCCCGTATACGATCATTGCCTGTCATAGGGTGCTTTGATTATCGATCATAGTCAAAGTAATAAGTTGTGTTTAAGTGTGGTGCTTATACATCATCTTATCTTTGGTTACCGCTTGTTGCACGGATTGTTTGTGGTAGCTAGCAAGAGGTGACTTGATTGTCTAGTCTCCCATCACGAGTAGAGTGAAGTGTTTTAATTGACTAAGTATATTGAAGTAGAGTGAAGTACTTAGAAGTCCCTATACTCTCTCGTTGTCCTCCCACCTAGCTAGTCTTTCTACTCCGATCTAAGTATCTTTTAGCATAGCTTCTTCATTCATCACCCCTTCCTATCACATATATCGTTTACCCCTTTTTATTAGTTGGTACTAAGTTAAGGTGTTCTCTAGGATCTCTCTTTAATTATTATTTCTAGCCCAGCTTTTCCTTGGAAAAATATAAATTACGATACCTTAAAATACTAATAAGAAATACCAGTAGTGATAAACTGATCACATCACTCTCGGTTATGCCAAACCGACACTGATGGTTCAAGCCACTACAAGAAATGTGCCATCTTTTGACATCTGACATTAGTCATAAAAACAGCAAAATAAGTCATAGATCGTCCTACTGTCACAAATATACATATACTTTGAAGTTCTCAAAATATCACTTAGAAAATTTATAGCATGATGTGCAGACCGTCCTAGTACTACTATTCCTATCACAACATCTACTCCTTACACCTCAGAACTAAATTGTAAAAAATCATGCATTTAATCGAACACCTCAAGTACAACTTGTTGCATAATCAGTTACTGTCACATTTGTGTTGCCTTTGCGTCTATTGCCTGTCCGCTACTAGTCTTGACAATGATAGCTGCAGCCTGGAAAACAAAAGCACATACTGAGTGTCAAAAAAAATTGCATTGCTCATCACAGAGTTTGCTACCTTGCTGCTATCTTAAAGACAACTTGAGGACTAAAATCAAGTGTAAAATCAGAAAATATATTCACACATACTTGCAATACAAATTTGAGGACGAAATTGCATGATAGTTGGATAATAGTTCTAGGACATGTCAAATCCAAAGACCGAACAATAGCATCTCATTCTTGTAAAAGAAGACGTGAGAACTCATTTCTAGTACCGAGCCAGAAAAGCTCAAATAGTCTATGTTAATGCTTGATTTTATTTTTTTTGTGCTTTTCAATTAGCCTGATAGCTGAAAGCACTGATCTAGCTCCTCACAATCCTAGTTTGATTACTGCAACAAAATGAATGTATGCATATTACCAAATAAATCAAGTTAATTGCAGAGTAGTGCAGAGAAAGAAAAACTTGCCACTTCAGTCAAACATTCAAGCTCCTAACAAATGCAACAGCAATCAAGCTTCTTTTATTAATCACTCAATCTCATTAATCATATCATGTTTTATTATTTCTTATTTCATTAATCTGGTATGGATTCCAGTGCTACATATCATCTACTAGCTACTGTTTTTTGGTGCAATCAAAATTCATAGTTCACATGTGTAATTAACAGTTTCAAGAGCTAGCTTATGATGACTTACAAACATGATTGCACCAGCCCAGCATATCTACTAGCAGTTATTTCATAATGGCAAAAAGGTCTTGAGCCAAAATATAGGGTCAACGAATGACTTACTCCTTAGTTGAATCAGTGATGGATAAAATCTGTAGCTATCATGTCCCATGCTTCCATCTTGCTTGCTGTAACTTGCAAATGAACAAAACAACAAATAAGAAAATAAGTAGTTGTTAATGAATTTAAATAGATCTAACAATAAAATGTGTTCAGTTTAATTTAGGTATATAAACTATATGTCAAAAGTCTAAAGCAAAAAAATAGATATAATAATACCATGTGTCATGTTTAATTCAGATATAGAATAACTACACATACATGGCCTTTAGAACTAGTTCGTTAAATGTATACAATAGGCACAAATTTATAATAGAGAAGGAAAAACCATAGAAGATTCAGTGCAAATAATCACCTAAAACCAGGTCTGCGCCTTTTGGTGAGAACACGCCGTCGAGTGCAACGTTGCAGAGGGTGTGTGGACCTGTGTGGAGCTCGTGTCATTGTTCACCATGGAGCTGGAGCTGCTGCTCGGCGAAGAGGATGGTGACGCGGAGCGCAGCGAGGCCTGAGCACTGCCGTCGGAGAGGGTCATGGCTGATCCTGAGCGCCGCCGTCAGAGAAGGCCACGCCCCATCCCGAGCGCCGCGGTCGGAGAAGGCCGCTCGGCGAAGAGGATGGTGACGCGGAGCGCAGCGAGGCCTGAGCACTGCCGTCGGAGAGGGTCGTGGCCGATCCTGAGCGCCGCCGTCGGAGAAGGCCACGCCCCATCCCGAGCGCCGCGGTCGGAGAAGGCCGCGCGGGATCCTGAGCGCGCCGTCGTCGGAGAAGGCCACGCCGGTTCCCGAGCGCCACCGTCAGAGAAGGCCGTGGCTAAGCCCGAGAACCACCAGCCGCCATCTCGTCCATCCATGGCTGGATCTGGGGGTTGGAGAAGCACGAAGAGCAGACAGGAGGGAAGAAAGTGCCAAGACAAATGTGGCTAGGGTTTCATACTGCGGAGTATTTATTTTGGCGTTGGTGCAGTATTGGCCGTCCAATCGTGAATCGAACAGCTAAGATTTTGCGGACTTGAGCAGGCTAGTGGTATTGGGCTCGTGGGCTACACAGAAATGGGCTAGATTGCATTACATAATATTCTTTCCTTTTCTTTTGCTAGCCAAAATATAAATTAAATTTTTAAAGTAAATCGTAATCTCTATGTGCTCCAATATAGTTTGAAATTGAAATGAACTAGACTACGTATGCACAGATGTTTAGATTGTATATGCAGTTACATCCTAAAAACTCATGGAAAGTTATTACTCCCTCCGTAACACAATATCTGTCGCTTTCGCTTCTCGAGAAAAATCTTTGAAAAAATATATATTAAAAATATCTAATATTCACGATACATGATTAGTATCATTGAAAAATCTAGTTTTTAATAAATTTATTTAGATATACAAATGGTGTACGTATTTTGTATAAATTGAGTCAAACTTGTGGTACGAAAATCGAAAATGACAGATAATTTGGGATAGAGGGGATATTTCTTTGTCATATTTGCCTCAAAATTTTCTCATATGTGCCTCATTTTTTTTTCTCAAACTTGTACATGCCACATGTTAAGGGTGTTTTCTAGAGACAGACCTAACCCCGACTTCTTTTCTATACACGCACACAGGCTCCAACGTTTCACATCATGGGTGGTCGCCCGTGGCTTTTTGGTAACGCTTGTCTTCCTACACGTGCATGGGCTCAGTGCTCTGTGTTCTGAACTGCTGCAGGCTAGTAGGATCGGTCCCCAAGCTTATTATTGATGCTCGGAAGCTAGGTCATATGATATCATTCGGATCGCCCGTCCAGATCGCCTGTTGTGTCACAAAGATTGCCGCAATGATCGGCACTATGACAACCACGACCGCGGTGCAGATTGCCTAACTCAGGGTGTTAGATGTTATGTGGACGTTTTCTTGCTTCCCGACCAGACATCTGCGCCTATCACCATGACCGGAAATGTCAATGGTTATTTTTTTCTCTCAAACCTATGCTCACTCGGGTCACCAAGTACCCATCATCATGATAATGAATTAATGATAATCCAACTAAGGTCTCGGATCCAAAATTTTTATGTTGTAAAATAATATAGCGTTTTATTTGTATTTGATAATTATTATTCAATTATGAAATAGCTAGGTTTGAAAATTTTATGTTGTAAAATAATGTATTGTTTTATTTATATTTGTTAATTATTATCCAATTATGAAATAGCTAGGTTAAAAAAGATGAAAATTATAGATAAACTGTATAATTAATTATATTTTTACACTGTATAATTAGTTATATTTTTATCTACATTTAATACTCCATGCATACATCCAAAAAATTCAATGTGACAAAGAATTGTAAAGTTTCAAAAATTATTTTAAAGCTATCTAAACAAGACCTAAGATAAGAAGATTTCTTGATCGCATCTTTCAGATCCTGTATTTATATTATATTATATTATTATTGTACAAATTATCTCACAAATACCAAATCTCTTGTATACTGCTCCTAACTAGTCCACGACATAACATTAGCTGCCTTCGCTATTTTATAAACTAGAAGCCTTCTGTCCCGCGCTTGAGCATGCGAGGTGGTGCAACGTTACCTTGGGCTGCAGTGGGCCACTTTGTGCTATAGATTAGCAACACACAACAGCAAAAGGCTAGCTTGCGCAAAAAGGAAGCCCGTGCATGCCGATAGGAGAACACACAACGGCCCATACATGCTGATATACATGTCATCTATACTACACATTTTTATAGCACATTTTTTTAATATCCCATTTTGACAAAAAAAAAGGTATAAATGTCATCTATACTAGGCACCTCTAAAGAGCACGACGTTAACTCATCCAACGAGTTAATTCATGGTTCACGAATGCCTAAACTTATATCTTATATAAATTAAAGCACAAAACTTAAAAGACCAACTTCATAGATTAATGGTAACACTATGCACTCCTAGGTTTTTGGTCACAAGTTCAAACACTTCATTCACATTAGTTTTTTCAGAAATTTTTGTAAGAACAATGCATCGTACATGGCATCAGTTTGTTTTGTTTTTGTTGGCCTAACTCATAGATAAAATTAATTAAGGAAAAAGTGACATAGGTGTTAGCTAGACTACAGTTGCACCCACCATCCTAGTAATAGTTTCATGACATTTACAAATTGGTCTTTATGACATGGTCAATATTGTCACAATATACCATTTTACTAGTTTTAAGACATTTTTTATGACATGCATTTATTAATGTCATTAAGTTGAGCTGCCTCCTAAACAAATGTCATAAACAGATTGATTTAGTGACCTTTTAATCAAATGTCATACCATAATCGTCATAAGATGCCACATTTCTTGTAGTGAGCATTACAAATCGGCATTGATGAGCCTGTACAAATGGGTGTCCAGAAATCGGGTGTTTAAAATAGAAAAAAAGATTTAAATTGTGGGACAAGCCTACTAGTAATCCGTGGATTTTTTAAGTTATTTTTTTGCGGACAAGCCCACTAGAAAAAAAAGATTTTAATCAGGCTTTTAAGTCACGGATTTTTCGCGTAAAATCGTGAACTGCGCTCCGGCGAGATCCCTCCTCTATCACTCTAACCATGACTCACTTGTGTCTAGATTCGGTTTTAGTTCACCACATTCTATACTAAACCGAGTGTAAATTGATTGTTTGAGCCACTAAACAAATTCAAATGAAAAAGTTGTAAGCTACAAAGTTTCATAATTGTTCGAGATCTACAACTTTTATTTAGGAAGTTTTTCCATCCGAGGTCGTTTAAAAAAATTTGAATTTCAAATTTGATAAATCGAAACGTAGTTTTTTATGACAAGATGATTTCAAATGAAAAAGTTGTAAACTACAAAGTTTCATAACTTTTCGAGGTCTACAACTTTTATTTAGAAAGTTTTTCCATCCGAAGTAGTTTACAAAAAATCTAAAAAATCAGTGTCCACGTATATCTCATGTGGTTTAAGCCACGAACCGCATGTGATGATGAGCTTCACTGCCAGTACATTCGGCCCCAACCCCAATCATTTGGGGCCTGTCAGACATAGAATCGGTAGTGAAGGTTCGTCACCGCTGGCCCAATACAAATCGGCAGTGATGTTCGAATCTATAGTAGTGTTTTCGCGTAAGTGGTTGGCGGGATTTGAACCGGTGACCTTTTCACCACGTGTCCTCATCTCTAACCAGTACACCACACTATCACTTACATTTTGAATCCGTTTTGGTTTCTCAACTAAGTCTAAATTTCTTATTTAAAACTCTAAATGAATTGAAATGAAAAAATTGTAAACTACAATGTTTCATAACTTTTTAAGAGCTGCACTTTTTGTTTATGAAGTTTTTCCATTCAAGGTAGTTTACAAAATTTGAATTTTAAATGTTTAAAAATTCAAACATAGTTTTGCATGACAAGAAAGATTTTAAATGTAAAAGTTGTTAAATCTAATGTTTCATAACTTTTTAAGGTCTATAATGTTTATTTTGGTTGTTGTTCCATCCGAGGTAATTTGAAAATTCAAATTTTAAAATTTGAAATTTAAATGCGATTTTGTATGACAAGATAATTTTAAATAAAAAAGTTATCAACTACAATGTTTCATGAATTTTTTAGATGTAAAAAGTTTATTTTGGTTGTTTTTCCATCTAAGGTGGTTTAAAAAATTCAAATTTTATTTTTTAAAATTGAGAAGAAGTTTTGCATGGCAAAATGATTTCAAATAAAAAAGTTACCAATATAGAGTTTTGGTTTGATCATTTGTTCATCCGACATGGTCATTCTAACATTATTCACAAATTTTATATATCTCTCTCGTAGTTTCATAAACTAGAAGAAAGATATGTAAGATTTGTGAACAATTTATACTTTCACTTTGTTAAATGAAGAAATGAGGAAACAAAAATTATACATCTTGATGAGTTATACAACTTTTGTAGTTGAATTTTTTTATTTGAATTAATTTACTGCTTAAAAATGTTCTTTGAAATTTTTTCTTTGTCTAGTTTCAAAAATAAACACTCACGCAAAAAAGGTCTTTGCCAAGTGTTAAAAATACTCTGCAAAGAGCTCTTTGTAGAGTATAAAAAACGCTCGGCAAAGTAGCTCTTTGCCGAGTGTCCAAAAAAATTACTTGGCAAACCCCTTGGCTCTCGACAAAGATCCGATTTTCGATACTGATGTGATTTTCATTCGTGTTAAATATATTGCTACATAGTCATTTTTTAGATATGAGTTTGATATAGATAAAAACTTACTTGCTATGAATACTATGAAGCTATAGATAAAAACTTACATGCTATGAATACTATGAAGATATAGAATGAAACTCTTCATTGAGAGTGAATGTTAACACGTTTTCCTAACCGAAACTACTGATCCGGAACTAAAAATATTTTCTTTTACTCCCGGTTGTGGCAATTGGGACTTAAAGTCCTTGTAGCTAAAAAAATAAAGCATTCCACATATTTGAACCCAAGACCTAAAGCTCTACCTCGCACGTATCTTACCACACCACCTACACAACACATTTGACAATGAATGAGACATTTTATTTTTGAACCAACTACGAACACATGGTTGATATGTGCCCATGTTTGTTCAGTTTTGTGATGAGTGATTGCCCAACACTTGAGTGTTTCAGTTTTGAGCGGTTTACACTAACCTTTGCGAAAGCAAATGTGTGCCTGTATATCGGCTTGTGGGTGCAGGTGCTATGCCCGGAGACAGTGATCAATGGCATGGAGAAGGTCGAGTAGAGACTTGCCGTGCCGATGGACTGAGAGCGGTGAAGGACGGAAGCGGGGCTCGGACTGAGGGACCATGGGCGTCGGTGGACTAGCTGTGGTGGCTAGTACTTGGCACCGGCGGGCGCGACAAGACATGGAGGTAGACCGAGTCGACCGAGTCAAGACGATGGACGAGCGGGTCGAGCGGAGGCTCGTGGGACTCGGAGTCCGACCGGGGCGAGGACGACGTGGCTCGAGTCGAGCAGTTTGGTGGTTTGGGCCGCAAAACCACCGGTGGACGGTTTCTGAGTTTGGGTCTCAAAACTCGGGGTTCGGTAGTTGAGCCCAAAGCTACCGGTGCCGGGTTTCACAGGTTTGGGCCTCAAAACCCGGGCAGAGCTTCCAAGGAAGCGGGGATGACATGTGGCGGAATCCTGGAGGTTGTGTCGAGGCGACGGCAAGTCCAGGCAGGAAGCGGGGCCGTCCATTCAAACGAGTGGCTGGGAGTTACCCAACTTGGATTACAGTGTCTCAGGACTAGGTAATTCGGTCATGTTATCTAGGGTGTCTTTAGAAAATAGCCAAAGCCTGTCAAGTAGGGGATGAAGGGGTATCCCTCATCCCATCTCTTGCATTTGCCTCTTCCACCTCCCACCTCCTAGGTTTTCCCTTCCCCTAGTTCTTCTTGCTTGATATCCACGAAGTCTCCCGTGTAAAACTTGAGATTGCGTTCCGGAATCGGAGGCCTTACCCTCCGTAATACATGTTTAGTTCAGATTTGTGATCTTGTCCCTCGTTTGTTTGAGTTCTTCGCGATTTGCTTTTTGCCTCTCTTTGATCCCGAGATAAGATCTTTTGATTGAGTTCTTGCAAATCTGTTTGAACCAAGTTGTTCGTAATCATGAGGAGCATCTTTGCACCGAAGGATTCCTCCTCAAACCTCACGAGTACGCAGATCGGGCGATTTCTTTGTGGCGTTCTTCGTTTCTTGGTCTCACACTGAAATCCCTTGTTTCCTTCTAATCCGAACCAAATTGAACGATGATTTCTTCGGGATAGCTCCTCCATAGTCTTGGGATCATGCCCACAAAATTTGGTGACTATTGGTAAAGATTGGGTTTTGGAAGGAATTTAGGAAGAGAAATCGATTTTCGCATTTACTGCGCTCTGTTCAGGGGCGTCGGATGCTCTGTTGATTTTCCGTCGGACGCTACGGCTCACCCAAGCCAGCGTCTGTCGCACCCTCTGTCTGCGCGCATGTGTTTGGTGCAGAACGCTCGCTAGCGTCCGTCGGCCTCGCGTCAGACGCGTCCGTCGGGTCTCGAGCTGCGTAGGCTCTCTGTTCGTTTGGCGTCAGACGCTCGCCAGCGTCCGTCGAGGTCCCGCCAGACGCGTCTGTTGCCTGGTGGACCTCTCGGGTTCGGCTCTGCATTCGCGACAGACGCTCACCCAGCGTCCGTCGCCTCCTGTTGCAGCATCCGTCACCCTGCCAAGCTCAGCGTCCGTCGTACTGCGTTGGCGCGTCCGTCGCTAGGCAATCCTAGCGTCCGTCGGCTGCTTGCTCTGCCCGTTTTGCCTAGGTTCTTGCCTCTTTTCTATAGAGGTTTGAGAACTTGCTTTTTGAGATTGAGCACCCATCAACTGGGTTGTGTAAGACCAACTCATCAAATGACCTTTAGTTCCGGTTCATAAGACCAACCGGGACTAAAGAGACACAAAATTAACCCAGACTATTACATATTTTGGACATATTTGTTCTCTAGTAGTGGCCTTGGTTGGTGTTACGAACTGGGACTAAATGTCCCGGACACAAAATTAACCGAGAGTATTGCATATTTTGGACATCGACCAAAAACTTATTCTCTAGTAGTGCGTTTCATCTAAGTTTTATTTATTTTGTATAACATGACAGTTTTAAGAATAATTTCACGAAACTCTTCATTGACACTGTTCTTAGCTAGCATCAGGGACGGGGGCGGATCTGCCGGGGCTCAAGCCCCCCCTACCTTGGGTGCGCCCCCCCCCCCCCCAATGATTTTTTTCTGCCATGGACGACAGGATAGGAGGGGCTGGAGGACTGGACGGAGGTTGAAGAAGGCCTGTTCCGAGTTGGGCCAGGTGACCAGCAAGTGCATGTGTTTCAGTAGCCCATTAGCTAATAGAATGGGCCTTTTTACTTACCTATCTTGCTGGGCCTTTTTTTCTTTCCCGTAGGACTGCTCTCGCTGGCTGCTAGTCGGTCTTCGACTCTTGGTCTTCCAGTCTTCCGTGTGAGACAGTGAGTCGAGCGGGCGACATTGGGAGTCGGCTAGGGTTAGCGTGCGGATGGCGGAGCGGAGACGCGGAGCCGCGGAGGCCGAGCCGCTGCGCAACCGCAGCCAAGGCGCTCGGACGACAGTCGGCACTCGGCAGCAGGCGGCGGCGCGGCGCCACGGGCCACGGTGGCGCTGACGGGCGCTGGGGCAGTGGAAATTAGAGACCAAGTAAGAAGGGCATATGCTGAAGAATATCCACATGAAATTAGAGACCAAGTAAGAAGGGCATATGATATGCTTTGAGAGGTCCGACCCAACCTCGTAATCTTACATTTGTTCGTAAATGGCAAAGTGGTCAATGGAGATCATTCCAGAAAACTTGGTTTGATGAGTTTGATTGGCTAGAGTACAACGAGTCGAAGGATGAAGCTTATTGCTTATATTGTTATCTTTTCTTTGATCCGGGGAAACCTGAAAAATTTGGTAGTTCCGTCTTTGCAAAGGATGATTATACTAACTAGAAAAAAAGCTAAGGACAACCTTAATGAGCACAGTATTTGCAAGACTCACAATGATACTAGGCTAAAGTGTGATGATTTTATGAACCAAAGAAAAAATATGCCTAGAAGAATTGATGTAATTAGCAAGGTAGAAGAATTGTGTCACTAACTTATTTGTTTTCTTGTATAGATTGCTTCTAATGATTCATGAAGAATACTACAATGTGAATCCGCCATCATCTATCGATCTTTTGTTTGTTAGTTTTAAAATTTACTCCCTCCGTCCCAAAATAGCTGTCGTTCTCGCTTCCCGATAAATACTTTAGATTAAATATATATCAAAATATATTAATATTTATGCTACATAATTAGTATCATCGGAAAGATCTTTAAGTCTAGTTTTTTAACAAAATTATTTGAGGATCTAAATGTTGTACGTATTTCGTATAAATCAAGTCAAACGTGTGGCACGAACACCCAAAACGACGATTAATTTGGGACGGAGGGAGTATATCTTTTACTTTTTCTTATGCATTTTATGATGCATTTTCGATGGTTTATCATGGTTATCATGTAAAAGGTTTAAAACTATTATTTATTTAGCTTTGTATAAGATATAATTGAGTGAATTTAATCTTGCTCTCTTTCGTCTAGCCCCTCCTATGGCTCCACAGACCGTGCATCCTGATTGATCTAGCCTTGACATTTAAGGCTATTCGAGATAAAGGCATCGTGCTTGCAGCCATGTGGTGTGACGTATGTCCGTGCATGCTCATCGCTTTCTTTCTTGCGTGTTCCTCGGCCGATTGCTCATCGCTTTCTTTCTCGCGTGTTCCCCGGCCGATTGGATCTTGTCGAGAAAGGTTGCCACTTGCCAGGGTACGGCACTGTTGGTGACCGCACGATTATAGTGGAGTGTCGTGTGCCAGGAAATCAGCTAGGGCTCGCAGATTCGGACTTCGCATCTATTGGGCTGCCGCAGGCTATTGTCGTGGGAACATGTTGCGGTGGCGCAAGGATGTGTCGAGTGCCTACCTCGCCCCCCTCAAGAAAAAAAAAGAGTGCCTCTCGCATGTTGCCCAAAGGTAATCACACTAGTAGAGAACATACCTGTGAACCCAATGTAAATTTGGTTTTAGTCTCGATATTGTAAATTTGGTTTTAGTCTCGATATTTTTTACGGCCTGGAGTAATACCAACCGGGACTAACGGCTAGCGCAGCAGTCGTGCAACAGCCTTTTACAGGCATGACTTTTTAGTCCCGATTGGTGTGACGGAACCGTCCAAATTATAAGAGATCAAGTACCAAAGTATCCGATTTAACTGCCATTTAAAGCACTTGAGCCCATATAATCCCGGTAGTCCGGAAATCTCGAAGGATTTCTAACAATCGAGGATCGCGCAAACTCAGGTATGCACATTCGAACGAGCCACAAATTAACCGAAAATACTTGAAGTATGAATTAAAGTTATTACAACACTTTGTTCCAAATAAAAGTAGTACTTACGCCACAACATCTGTGGCCGAATAAAACATTGTTTGAAACTGAACCCCCAAGTTTTACTCCACACTAAAATCATTAAAAGATAGGGGTGCCCACGAGGTCATGTCCGACAACAGCAAAAGATAAGCTCGTAGAAGACCTTGCCCAAGGCCTACTCCTCTTCTCCTTCGAAAGGATAGAGACAGTGCATACAATAGCCGAAATATACTTGACCATCTGCAACAAACGGGATAAACCCTGAGTACGGGAATGTACTCAGCTAGACTTACCCGTCTAACTGAAAATAAAGACTTCAAGAGTATGCAAGGCTATTTATGTGGATCTTGGTAAACATGCTTTTGCGGAAAAACGAACAAGATGAAACTAAAGATTAGAGAACAACCAGTTTCCATCCTATTGTTATCTCTAGGTTTGCACCTGTACTAGAGCACACACTTGATCTACTCAAACAATATAATAACATATATCCAACTCCTTCATCAATATTTAGTAGAACCATTACGATGTCACATGGAGTTGTACCGTGGTGAAGCTCAGCATAATCCCCCATATCCAGTGGGGGGCGACAATTCGAATCGATATACAACCAGCTGGCAAGATTACCTTTAACACACGCCCACACTTTCCCCGTCGGGTCCATGCATTGGGTTACCGCTCAACAAAGTCCAGGTAGTACCGCCGCGATCTCAGAGTAGTCCACCCAATTGTAGAAATCAGTTGGCCACCACGGGGCAGGTCGTATCTACAAACTAGAGGGTGCTCACAGTAGGCTGAGAGTCGGCCCGGACAGTGTTTACTCGGCTTCGGGGTCGACACTCCCGACGGCCCCTATGTGAAAGGGCGCATTCAAAGATGTAAGAGGGCCACCATCGTATACAAACCTATACGATCCAACGGACGGACTGCCCCCAAGTCTAAACCACTTGGTGCCTCTTCCTTCCAGTTGACCGCATTCATTACTACCATTGGTTCATTCCACGATAGCAAAAATGTAGCCAACCGTGATAGTATTACCCCCATGGGATAATACGAACATAACATAAAATGTAACCATTTATTCTAAGCAGGCTAAGCGTTTGCTTTTACTTTTATTAACAGGGTAACAAGGTAGGTAAAACAATAATCAAGGAAGGTAATGCATCAATTTGGGATTCAAACAACTCCTGTCACCTAATGCATCACAGTATAAAATACTCAAGTAGATTAATTATAAATATTGGGAGGCTTAAGAATGCTCCGGGGCTTGCCTTGAGCGAAGGTGGAGGGCTGGTGGTCAGGGCACCCGGGGAGGTTAGTGTCGAGCTCGTGGTACTCCTCGTTTAGCTCCGCACCTCCTGGACTTCTGTCTCTGTTGGCTCCTGATGTTCCTCCACTGATCCTAAATGATTGTAATGCATAAATAAGTAACTTGATGATGCAGGGATGACGCTTGAACAAGATTTAGCACATTAAAAGAGATTCTAAGCATATAACCAATTAATTACCACAAAGCTACTTAAAACTAGAGCTATTAGCAAAAAGGGTAAAACATGCTATAACTTATTTTTAGCAGAATCTACACTTAAAAACATATTTATCAAGAAGGTTCCATGATCAACACAAACATAAACTACTCTATATGGTTTTCCAAGGAAAACCCTAGAAAAGGACACTTGAACTACAAGTATCTTTTCTGCCATATAACATACCACATATGATATTTTTCTTAGACAGAGCATGACATACAGAGACTCCACAAAAAGTTACATGATTTATACATGTACAAATTTACCACAGGAATTATTCTAAGAAAACAGCAGAAACACATTTTAATAGATGATAAATAAAACTTACATAGAAACAAGGCATGCTATATTTTTCCTAGCTTCTACACAAGATAACAGAGCTAACATAAAAACCTTACATATTTATTTAGCCATTTTAAGCAGGAACACAAATAACTTCGATATATGCATAAAACAACTAATTAAACATTAGTACTGAAGACATTCTCCAAAAATCATTTTATAATTTTAACAGAAAGATCAACATTTAAAGAGTCTATCAAATTGATTTCACCATTTTAGGATTTACCAAACTCTAGATATAAATTAAACAAGCATTAGCACATTACTGAAAATAGGAAAAAGGAATTTCATTTCGGAAACCGGCTCGATACACGCAGAGGCGTGCGGGGCGACTGACAGGCGGGGTCCTCGGTCAACTCGAGGTTCATCTGTCGTCGAGCAGGGAGCAGAGGACGGTGCTGACCGGCGTGTTCTCGCCGGCGGTGAGGTCTCCGGCGGTGTGGTTGGGTGTGCTAGGCTCGGGATGATGACGCGCATCCACTGGTGGAGTTGGTTGAACCGTTGCGACCGTGAAAGTAGTCGGCGGCGTGCGGTGACGGTGCAGCACGGCGGTGCGACACGGTGAGGTGATCACCGATGACGAGAGGCTCGACGCAGGATTGCGTGAGCATCAAGGTGATGTGGTGAGTGCGGTTCGAGGGTTGGTTGAGCCGGAGGGGCTTTGTGGAACCCTGGCCACGTGCAAGCTCCACGGCGGCGGCAATGGCGCACGACCAACGGTGCTGCATTGATACAGGTCGAACTGAAGCTAGGGAAAGGCGTTCTCACCTCGGCTAACTCTGGTGAAGCTTCCACGAAGATGGAGGCGTCGGGGGCGAGACGGTGAGAGGTGAACACTGTTTGGTCAGTGCGGTGGCAACTCGGGACCAAGGAACGGCGAAGGCGTTCTGGCGACTAGAGTCCTCGGCTGGGTAAACAGAGGCGAGCAGCGTGTGTGCGGGGCGAAGGCGAAAGTTAGCGCGAGATGGATCGAGCAGAGAAGCTCGGGTGGTGGTGGATTTGAGAAGGAGGCGCTTGCGGTGCTGTTGGCGCTCGGCGCAGCGAGAACAGAGGCAACGCGAGCGAGTGAGCGAGTGAGGATGAGTGCGGACGAGTATGGGAAGTGGAGGAGGTATAGGCACTCCACTTGCACGGTCATGGCCGACCGACGCGGCCAGTGGGGGCCGTGATGCGATGGTGCGACGGTGGCAACGTCGCTGGCATGTTTGCGCGCGCGAGGAGCAGAGCAGGACTTGGTCGTCGTGCCGTTAGCGCGGATTCGCGCTTGATTGGGAATGCGACGAGGCGTGGAGCTGATCGGACGCGGCACTGCGGCAGTGTTACTGCGAAACGACGGCGCGGCGCGTGGCAGTGCGGCTGGCAGGTCTGCGGCGGCTTAGCAGGGGCGTCAGCGGCAGAAAAACGGTGCAGGCTCGGTCCTAGCGCCGTTAATGTGGCGCGGGTGCGGACGCGACTGAGACAGAGAGAGTGGCTGTCGGCGACAGCGATGTCGGTGCAGGGCCGCAGCGGCGGCGATGGCGTGTTCAACATCCGCGGTCAGGCATCATTGGCCACGCGGCAGACGACGCCGACGTACGGTTCAGCCGCGGTCGGGCGAGTGCGTGCGGGCGTGCGCGGCACGTGTGCCATGCGACGCGCGGGTGAGCGCTAGAGGGGTCGATGTCGAGGGGAGGTTCGATTGGTTGATTGAGCCTCCGACTCGGGGGTCGTTCGTTCGACCCTATGTCCGTCACGTCGAGGGGTCGAAGTCGAGGGGAGGGGTCGATTGGCTAATCGAGCCTCCGGCTCGGGGGTCGTTCGTTCGACCCTCGGTCCGTCACGTCGAGGGGTCGAAGTCGAGGGGAGGGGTCGATCGGCTGATCGAGCCTCCGACTCGGGGGTCGTTCGTTCGACCCTCGGTCCATCAGGTTATACAGCGGCGGTCGAGGCCGAGCGGGCCGAAAGCGGTACTCGACCTGTTTCGGTTGTGATTTCCTTTTCCCATTTTCTTTTATTTGATTCAAACTGAAATTGCTTCAAAACAGTTTCAAAAAACTCCAAACTAAGTTTTGACATTTAAGCCAAAGTTGTTCAGAATATTATTCTCTACCTTTCTCATGTAGATCATAATTTCTGAAAACCATTAGTTCAAGAGTTGAGGATTAAAAACTTATTTAAGCTAATTAGGAAAGAATTACTTTATTTCTTTAGCAGATAAATTAAGCAGGTAAACAAACATAAAGCAACCCATACTTTACTCTAAACATAGCAAGGTTTAGCTAACAGATAGATCACAAGATAGAGCACAAACACCTATTTAATTTTAGTTTCCAAAACATTAAAACACACACATGAAATGATAGCATATGCAAACATGAATGCAATGAAATGCCTGTGCTTAGTGGTTAATGATGATCCTAATGCAAGCTTGACACAGGGTGTCACAATTGGTATTACCAACCGAGACTAAAGGCTCCTCTTTAGTCCAGGTTGGTAACTCCAACCGGGACTAAAGGTTCAATCCCGGTATGAGGTATAAATCGGGACTAGAGAGGGACATTTAATCCCGGTTGGTAATATCAAACGGGACTAAAGAGTCTCTGTATAAATACCCTTCTTCCTCCCATGCCCAAGCTAAAGGACATCCGTATTCTTGAGAAAACAGAGAGTGTTATTGAGGAAGAGAGGAGGAAGAAAGGTGTTCTTAGTGCTCTTGCTTCAACTTTTCCTGTCATCACAAGATTTTTCTTCACTCCTAAGCAAGGTTACCAATCTCATCCTCTCTTATTTCATCACCATTATATTTCATTTCATGGTCTACAAATAATTGTTTTTATTATGTATTTTCAAATTTGCATGTCATTTTCTATGTTACTGGCCTACACATGACTTCATAGTTTTAATTGTCATTGTAATTTCATTGATACGACAGTGATTTAGAGAAATATAAAAGAAATTTATTTTAGAGGTACAGTTTTACTTGATAGCTCATTTAAATTGAGTTTGTTTAGAAAATAAGAATTTTAATTTAGTTTAAATAAATTAATCTAACTAGTGAGTAGATGGCGACTACTTATAGTTTTAATTGTCGTTGTAATTTCATTGAGACGGTAGTGATTTAGAGAAATATATAAAGAATTTATTTTAGTGATATAGTTTTTCTTGATAGCTCATTTTAATTGAGTTTATTTAGAAAATAAGAATTTTAATTTAGTTTAAATAAATTAATCTAGCTAGTGAGTAGATGGCGACTACTTATGGATCCTCGACCTCTCGTGGGGTTTCAAATCGACGACCGAGGCCGGAACTCCCTCTCATTCTGTGCGGCGACTGTGAGCAGAAGATTGTGATGGAGTACCAAGTGTCGAAGGTGGGTCCCAATAAGGGTCGTATCTTCTACAAGTGTTCGGATTGCAATGTGAGCTATTTTCTCGTGTTTGTTGATTTTTTAGTTTGTCTCATTTTTGCTAAGTGATTTTGATTATAGTTCTTAATTTATTGTTGTAAATTCAGTGAGACGATATTGGATGCAAAGGATGGTACTAGGAGGAACAATATGTGGAACATGTGCAAATATCTCTTGTAGAAGAAGCGACTGATGAGGTAGTGAGCCAACAGACGAGAAGCTCATGAATGTTGAACAGATGAATGATGTGTCGTTTGTTTTAGTTGGAATTGGCCGCAAAATTCTTATGCTGTTGAAGTGCATTTTATGTTTAGTTTGTTGAGTGCTAGTTGAGATTTTCTACATTGTGGTTAGGCTTACATAAGTTAATATTGATGTAACTGACGTAGTTATTTCTATCTTAATAATTTAAAATTTTAACCACGCTAATCATTAATGTTCGATGAGACGACATTGGATGTCATGTTCGAGACTTTGATATGGTATGTCGTGTGTAATTGTGCAGATCGATGAGTCAACATTGGATATACAACACTGATCACCGCTCTAAAGAATTTATTGATGGCGTGCATTATTTCTTAACTATGCCAGGCACAAACAAGCGAGATGGTTTTATACATTGTCCATGTGTATTATGTAAGAATTTGAAGGAATATGCTAGCACAAGGAATATTTATGCACACTTGTTTAGGTCTGGTTTTATACAAAACTATATTTGTTGGACCAAACATGGAGAAAACGGGATTATAATGGAAGAAGGCGAAGATGAAGAAGCAGGGTATGATCAAGATATTTTTGCTGAATATGCTGCACTAAATGATATTGCAATGGGGGAAGCTGAAGAAGAGCAAGAGGGAGAAGATACGCCCGTTGATGATCTTGGTGAGGCCATCCGTGATTCATAGAGAGAATGCGAATGTGAAAATGAGAAGATCAAGTTCGATCGCATGCTAGAGGATCTTAAGAAATTATTGTACCCGACTGCCACAGAGGAGCAAAAAAAAGTTGGGTACCATATTGGAATTGTAAAAATGGAAGGCAAAGAATGACATATCTGACAAGGGATTTGGACAATTATTGATTATTCAAAAAAAGATGCTTCCAAAGGGAAACGAATTACCAACAACTACATATGAAGCAAAACAGGTCATCTATCCTCTGGGATTAGAAGTCCAGAAGATACATACATGTCCCAATGATGTATCATCTACCGCGAGGAGGACTATGAGAATTTGGATGAATGTTTGGTATGCCACTGCTCGCGGTACAAGATCAGATGAGATGACCCTGGTGATGTTGATGGTGAATGTCTGAGGAAGAGAATACCTGCCAAGGTCATGTGGTATGCTCCTATAATACCACGCCTGAACCATCTCTTTAAAAACAAAGAGTATGCCAAGTTGCTACGCTGGCACAGTGAAGACCGTAAGGTAGACAATATGTTGAGACACCCTACCAATGGGTCCCAATGGTGAACAATCAATAGAAAATTCCTAGAGTTTGCGGAGAACGCAAGAAACTTAAGGTTCACTTTAAGTACAGATGGCATGAACCCTTTTGGGGAGCAGAGTAGTAGTCATAACACATGGCCCATTACTCTATGTATCTACAATCTTCCTCCATGGTTGTGCATGAAGCAAAAGTTCATAATGATGTCAGTGCTCATCCAAGGACCAAAGCAGCCTAGCAACGACATCGATGTTTACCTAAGGCCCTTAGTTGATGAACTTATGCTTTTGTGGAACAAACCGAGTGTACATGTGTTGGATGAGTACAAATAGGAATACTTTGACCTACGAGCAATGTTGTTCGTAACAATCAATTATTGACCGGTTCTAAGTAATATTTCAGGACAGACAAACAAGAGATATAATGCATGCATACTCTATTTTGAGAACCTTGACAGTAAATATTTGAATAAATGTCGAAAGGTCATGAACCTCAGGCATCATCGGTTCCTTCCTACGAATCACCCCCTTAGAAAGAAAGGCAAGCATTTTCAAGGTAAGCCAGACCATCGGACAAAGCTTCCCAACCGAACTGGTGAGGATGTATTTGATATGGTGAAGGATATGAAAGTAGTCTTTGGAAAGGTACTAGGGAGCGAACCTGTCCTTATTGGCAAGTGCTAGAGGTCCGCAGCGCGATTGATGTAATGCACCTAACAAAGAATCTGTGTGTAAACCTACTAGGATTCATGGGTGTGTATGGGAAGACTAAGGACACAATTGAAGCACGACAAGACGTGCGATGTTTAAATGAACGAGAAAAACTGCATCCAGAGGAGACAGATGATGGACGCCATTACTTAAGACCAACAAGCTACACTCTTAGCAAGGAAGAGAAGGAAATCATGTTTGAATGTCTAGATAGCATTCCTCATCTGGATTCTCCTTGAATATAAAGGGCATAATAAATATGTCAGAGAAGAAATTTCTAAACTTAAAGTCTCATAACTGCCATGTGCATATGACACAATGGCTTCCAGTTGCTTTAAGAGGAATTCTACCTCCAAATGTATGTTTAGCCACTGTGAAGCTATGTGCATTACCCAATGCAATTTCTCAGAAGGCAATCAATCCAGTGGATCTGGCAAATCTATAAAATGATGTGGTTTAGTGTCTTGTCAGCTTTGAGTTGGTGTTCCCCCATCCTTCTATAATGTCATGATGCACCTCCTAGTTCACCTGGTCATGATGCACCTCCTAGTTCCCCCCATCCTTCTATAATGTCTCGTGTTCCTACACAACATGTTCCCCTTTGAGAGGTTCATGGGAGTCCTGAAGAATTACGTTCACAATCATGCTCGTCCAAAAGGAAGCATTGCCAAGGGGTAGAGATAGAGGAGGTTATTGAGTTTTGTGTTGACTTTATTCCAGACCTTGATCCTATTGGGATTCCTAAATTGCGACATGAGGGAAGACTAAGTGGAAAAGGAACACTAGGGAAGAAATCATATCTTGTTACGGAGGACCATTATTTCAATAAAGCACACTACACCGTTCTGCAAAACTCCGCCTTGGTGGATCCGTATATCAAGGTACACAAGGGCATCCTAAGGTCCCAGTTTCCAGGGAGAACTGAACATTGGATTACGCGTGAGCACATGCAAACTTTTGGTGGTTGGCTGCGGAAAAAATGTCAAGGTGATGAGAGTCTTGATGAGCAATTGTACTTGTTGGCCATGGAACCATCGTGGCATATCCTCACATACAAAGGGTACGAGATAAATGGGAATACATTTTATATAGTGACCCAAGATAAAAAGAGCACCAACCAAAATAGTGGTTTCCGTATTTATGCCACGGACCCGAATGGGAATAAGAAAACATATTATGGCTGCATAATGGAGATATGGGAACTAGACTACAGACCGACTTTTAAGATCCCTTTGTTTCGGTGTCAATGGGTGAAGGTGACTGGAGGCGGAGTAATAGTTGATAATGACTATGGAATGACAACTGTGGATATCAACAATCTTGGTTACAAAGACAAACTATTAGTCTTAACCAAGGATGTAAATCAGGTGTTCTGTGTAAAGGATATGTGTACGAAACCAAAGAGGGGGAGAAACGACAACTCAAAAAGTGAGCCAAAATACCATAGTGTTCTTTCAGGGAAAAGAAACATCGTGGGAATCGATGACAAGTCAGACTTGTTAGAAGATTATGAAAAGGACGACCGACTCCAACCATTTGTAGTGAACAAAGACCCAAGCATTATGCTAAATAAAGAGGACACTGTTGACGGTACTTAAATACCAAATTGAACCGTCAACTAAACAAGGATAAGGATCTAAATGAAACCAATAGATAGAAATAGGATTTATACTGACAGAATTCCATGAGTTTTGGTGAATATCTATTTCAGCAGGGGGATATCAGGAAATATGGAGGAAAAGCCCACATGTAAGCATTACATAGAGATAATTATCATCCACAGGAAAAAGAACACTCTAGAAGGGTGCAGAAGGCATGGGAAGAAACGAGAGGCTGAGCGGGCCTAGGGGCAGGGCACCCGCCATAGGAACACTAGGGAAGAAATCATATCTTGTTACGGAGGACCATTATTTCAATAAAGCACACTACACCGTTCTGCAAAACTCCGCCTTGGTGGATCCGTATGTCAAGGAACACAAGGGCATCCTAATGTCCTAGTTTCCAGGGAGAACTGAACATTGGATTACGCGTGAGCACATGCAAACTTTTGGTGGTTGGCTGCGGAAAAAATGTCAAGGTGATGAGAGTCTTGATGAGCAATTGTACTTGTTGGCCATGGAACCATCGTGGCATGTCCTCACATACAAAGGGTACGAGATAAATGGGAATACATTTTATATAGTGACCCAAGATAAAAAGAGCACCAACCAAAATAGTGGTTTCTGTATTTATGCCATGGACCCGAATGGGAATAAGAAAACATATTATGGTTGCATAATGGAGATATGGGAACTAGACTACAGACCGACTTTTAAGATCCCTTTGTTTCGGTGTCAATGGGTGAAGGTGACTGGAGGCGGAGTAATAGTTGATAATGACTATGGAATGACAACTGTGGATATCAACAATCTTGGTTACAAAGACAAACTATTAGTCTTAACCAAGGATGTAAATCAGATGTTCTGTGTAAGGGATATGTGTACGAAACCAAAGAGGGGGAGAAACGGCAACTCAAAAAGTGAGCCAAAATACCACAGTGTTCTTTCAGGGAAAAGAAACATCGTGGGAATCGATGACAAGTCAGACTTTTTAGAAGATTATGAAAAGGACGATCGACTCCAACCATTTGTAGTGAACAAAGACCCAAGCATTATGCTAAATAAAGAGGACATTGTTGACGGTACTTAAATACCAAATTGAACCGTCAAGTAAACAAGGATAAGGATCTAAATGAAACCAATAGATAGAAATAGGATTTATACTGATAGAATTCCATGAGTTTTGGTGAATATCTATTTCAGCTGGGGGATATCAGGAAATATGAAGGAAAAGCCCACATGTAAGCATTACATAGAGATAATTATCATCCACAGGAAAAAGAACACTCTAGAAGGGTCCAGAAGGCTTGGGAAGAAACGAGAGGCTGAGCGGGCCTAGGGGCAGGGCACCCGCCATACCCCCTGGGGCGGCCGCACTAGGGCAAGGCCCAATCAGGGTCTGCCTTGTGGACCCTCTCTCCACCGCCTTTGAGGTTGCATCTAAGCCCTCCATTAAGGTCGGGTTGATCGGACGGTTGACGTTCATTTGAGGAGGCTCTATAAGGAAGGCCCCCTAGCCCTGAGGAGGAGAGACCGATGAGCCCAGAAACCCTAATTCATTATTCATCTCAAGAGGAGGGGTCCCTGATCAAGCCCTAGAGCCACCACATCAACTAGATCTCTAGTTTAGCCTAGCTACATAGGATTAGAACTAGAAGGAGTCAATCTTCGATTGGTTTCCAGATCTGTCAAGAGGATTATTGGTAATTCTCTCTCTAGTTCTTCATTGTTCATCATTTGTTCTTCAATATTATGAATATGACTTTGCTCTATTTCATTATATTGTTTATGACTTTACTCTATTCGATTATGTTCTTAGTTATATTGTTCTTAGTTTATTATGATTATATGCTTGGCGTAGTTAGATCTGAATCATATCTATGTTTAGGATCGTTATAGCGTTTATCCATCAGTACTATGGGTAAATGATAGATATTGTGTAGGCGTGGTGCTAGACCGTATTTATCTGCGATTGCACCCCTATATTCCGGATCGTGAGGTAGTTTACGGGAGTGACAGTCCTGTTGAGTCCTTTGTAGTCCTCCTCCCGTTTATAGGGCAGGCAGAGCAGTACTATTACGGGGAAATGATTGCTATGTTTCTCATCTTCCTTAGTAATACTCACTATACATGAATATCTCTTATCTCGCATGATTGCCAAGTATAATTGTACTAATCATAATATGCTAGACTGTATAGTTAAGAATAACTTAGGAAATATCTTTGTAGTTCGTCCAAATTCCATGCTAATATCTTGCTAGAATATCTGTTGAGGTGCTTATCATTATCTTATGTGGCTACATATGCTGATCAGTACATTTATCTTTTGTCACTATTCATTCATTATCTATATCTTATGTGACACTTATCCTGTATTGAGAGAGATAGATGGAAACTCTCCATCACATATGCAGTGATACTCATTCCTCATTTATTCCTTAGTATCCCTTCCCAGTGGTAAAAATATAAATAACGATACCTGGAATACTCCTGGTTAAAATGCTACATTGGTATAATCTGTGCGCTTGTAGAAACACATTTATATTTATTATTTATTAGAGGAGCAAATGCATATTTCAATAACGCATCTCTCTGACATGCTGGGGATGATAACTTGGCTTTAGTGGCATGAGAGGGGGTTAACTATTTTTGGCGCCATTATCAGAAATATAAATCTTTCTACTTTTGGTAATGACGTTAAGAGATGTCAACAAGCATTTTTGGCGCCATTGCCGGGGAAGGTTAATTAGCTATGAAAAGGAATAAATGAGTTATCACTTGCATCACTAATGAGATTGAGAAAACATCAATTCTCTACTCATACAGCCTTACCCTTGATCTTTGCCTATTTTTCCTATCATTTTATGCAGGGTAATGTATGAATAGGTTTGATCTTCCAGACAATTTTATTGAAAATCCCGAAGCATTAATCAGAAGAACAAAAGCCAAGCTCAAGAAAGTAACATCATCATCATCATTAATATCGCATCTTGAAGCTTCGCCCAATCAAGAAGATCATCAAAACATCATTCGATACTTAACACCAGAGTTCGAAGCCATGGCAGACAAGTCAATCCGTGAGTTCTCAGCGCCCACCACGGACAACATCCGCACTGTACCTGCTGCGAACATTAATTGGTCATTTGAGCTCAAGCCTACGCTCATCAACATGGTGCAAGCAAGCCAGTTCTGTGGGAAAGCATATGAAGACGCTAGTGCTCATCTCCAACACTTCCTGGAGATTTGCAGCACATTCAATATCAAGGATATCTCCAGAGACGCCATCCTACTTCGTCTTTTCCCATTCTCACTCTTGGGAAGAGCGAAGCAATGGTTCTATGCAACCAAGGAGAAGAATACTACGTGGGCACTATGTTCCACCAATTTTCTAGCAAACTTCTTTCCCATGGGGAAGACCAATGCTTTGCGTGGGAAGATTTCAAGTTTTCAACAACAACATGACGAGTCTGTTCCAGAAGCATGGGAGCGCTTCCAAGACTACATCCTAGAATGTCCCCATCATGGAATGGAGAATTGGTTACTTATGCAGACCTTCTATCATGTGCTCAGCAATAGCACTCGTGAGACCATGGATGCTACTGCCGGAGGAGCGTTCCTATCACTTACAATACCACAAGCCACAACTCTTGTGGAGAAGATGGCGTCCAACCAAGGTTGGAGTGAAGAAAGAACTCAAACTCGTAAGAAAAGTGGAGGTATGCACCAGCTCAAAGAGGTAGACATGCTGTCAGCAAAGCTAGACCTGCTCATGAAGAGGCTCGATGAGAAAGCTAGAGATAAGAAAGAAGTTATGCACATTTATGACTCTCACATGACCTGTGAAGAGTGTGGAGACACTAGACACTTAGGCAATCATTGTCCAAAATTGCAAGAGGATGTGAACTACATCAACAACAACAACTACAACCGTCCTCAGCAAAATCAAGGTTGGAATCAACAACAAAAAAGGCCTAACTACTCAGGTAACTACTCAGGTAATTATTAAGGTAATAATTCTTATAATAATCCTAGTTTTCCACCTTTGAGAGAGTTAGTAGCTAATCAAGGAAAGTTAATGGATAACATGTCTAGGAAATTAGCATCCAATGATAAAATACTAGAAACTATAAATAATAGAATGGATAATTTTTCTGTTGCCATCAAGAACCAAATTAGCTTTAATAAAATGATTGAATCTCAGCTAACCCAAATAGTTGCTATTGTTCCTACCACTAACCCCGGTATTCCATCACAATCGGAAGGATTAGAATCTGCAAATCTTGAAGATATATTTGATGCAGGTGCTTATTGGAACAACCCCACTGAAGAGTGGTGTAATGACTTCCTACCAACCAAGAAAGGAGATCCAGGATGACCCGTCATCCCAATCTCCATTGACACCATGGACTTTCCTGAAGCACTTTGCGACTTTGGCGCAAGCGTCAACATCATGCCCAGAGTAATCTATGAGAAATTCTTTAATTATCCTTTATCAGATACAACCATGTGTTTGCAGCTTGCAGATCAGACACTGTGCTACCCAGAGGAATATTAAAAGATATCTGTGTCCGAATTGGTACCTCATATGTCTCAGCAGACTTCATGGTGATAGAGACCGGTGTTGATGAGATATCACCCATCATCCTAGGGAGGCCACTCTTGAACATTGCCAGAGCTGTCATCTATGCTAGCGCTGCCAAGATCAGTTGCTTCATCATAGGGAAGGAGACATTTACCTTCAAGAACAAGATCCTACAATCTCGTGAACAACCCCAACATGATCCAAGAAAGAGGACCAATAGGAGGAACAAGCAAAACAAGAACAAGAAGCAAGTACAGACAGAATCAGCAAAGATGGTCAATGCAATCCACAACAAACAAGATCACCAAATCAAGTCCCCTGATTTGATCAAGAAAGACGACCCAGGTGTCCCAACTATTGAATGCACAATCAACAGATGCTCCTTCCAGAAAGTAATCTACGACACCGGATCGGGCGTCAACATTATGGCCAAGTTGACCCATGAGTTTCTATATGGTACAATGCCTCTACATCCAACATACACCCAACTTCGGATGGCAGATCAGACATGCCGCATCGTCGAAGGCATAGCAAAAGATGTCCCCGTCCAAATCGATGACCACTTCATCCCTACAGACTTCCTAGTCATTGATATGGGAGAAGATGATTATGATCCACCTATCATCCTTAGAAGGCCATTCCTAAGCACCACCAAAGCTACCATCTCCATTGGGACAGGAGAAGTGCACTTACACTTCCCCTCTGAGAAGGTACGCCGTTACTTTAATGCTAACTACATTGTTGAAGAATCTAAGCAGAACAGAACGAGAAGAAGACGTCGCTACCGCAACCAGAAGAAGCATAACACCAAGGACGGATGGGCAGACTATGAAGGAGAAGTGTCAAGATATGAAGAGAGATACCCTGAAGAAGAAGAGTCAATATACGCAACTCCACTCTCTAGTCCGAACACACCACCAACTCCAAGATTGGGAAATGAAAGATCATTCTACGACTACCACAGGCAAGAGAGCGGAGAATCATGGGAAGAAACAAAGGTATGTCCTTTCAATTATAATAAGTGTTCAGAAAAGAGAGTTTGTCCTAGGGAGGCTACCACACCAACACAAGTGTGGAGAGAAAAAGAATTCATATAAGAAGAAGAAGCATCGCCAGAGGCACCAGCTACACCATCCGACGAGCCCCAGGACAACTAAAGACGTAAGGAGTCCTGTTCGGAGGACTTAAACCACCGAACGTTGTGCCAAGAGGTAACACTTGGTTCTTATCCCTTTTCCCTCAATTATTTACATTCCCTAAGTAGTCAATCATGTTTACAGTATTTTAAAAAGAAAATAAAATTGTTTAAGGCTATTAAGCCCCATGTGAATAGACTCGTGGCATAAAACCCATAAGTGTACTCACTGTGGTGGCATAAAAATAAAATAAATATGTTTTTATCTCATAAAATAAATAAAAAATATATAAATAGTGAGTTTATCATCCTGCTAAATAATATCATTCATTAGAGGAAGCTCTACAGGATCAAAGCTAGAAGATTTATGACTAACACTTAATGAGTTCCACAAGCTTTGTTGTCTATTTGAGCTTCACAGAATTCAAGGATCAAAGAAGAACAACAACTAGAGGACATCCGACCCACTGTCAGAATACTCTAACAAAATAAGAACACCTCTGCTACCTGCAACTTACATTAGAAGAAATTACGTCAAAATCAAGCTTGGGGGAGAGCACCCCCACGTTCCAGTTATATCAGAAGAAATTACGTCAAAATTTAGCTTGGGGGAGAGCACCCCCGTACTAAGCTAAGTATTCCTACCTATCAGTCTTTATGATATCTATACTCTACTAAATATAAAAAGATGCATAATCATAGAAAACCCAATAAACATTTTCACGTTTATATATATATATATATGTCTTTGCTAAGTTTGTAAGTTTGCTAATAAATAATAGGAGAGAATAAAATAAAGTAGCTATGCTAAACTAAATCCAAATAATAAACTCTTGATATGGAAATGATGAATAGTTGCTCTGTCGTAATACCTTTCAAGTACCTAGTTTTCAAATTTGAACTCTCTCCCAAGTTTAGGCATAACTGTTATGATTTGAAATTTACTCTAAACCTGAACTTGTGGGAAGAATACCTGATCTAAAGTCTAAGTCATTGACAAATATGATATGGGAAGGTTTGAGTTGCTATTTATCTGTTCCTAGAGATACTAGAATTCTAGAGAATTTTATCTTTTGAAAACTTTAAAAATGCTGCAT
>CM039132.1:37721101-37809546 GCA_022036555.1 Microstegium vimineum
CTCCCAAGTCAGCAACCCATAACCGGACCCACTCTCTTTCTCTCTCTCTACTGTACTCCTCCATCTCTCCCTACGTATAAAGGGAGAGAATGGACCCCAACCTCTGTCTCTGAACTCTGTCGACTCTTAGATTCACACATGCTCGCTCGCATTCACGCGAACACACCCAAGAACCAAGAACACATATGCACGAGACCTGGGAACCGGCTTTCCCTCTCTCACCATTGTTTGTAGGTCCCCTCTATGAGCACCACCGCACTTGGTAACACGACTCCGCAGCAAACTGGACGTAGGGCGTTCGTGCCTGAACCAGTATAAACCTTGTGTCCTCCGAGCGCAACCATCCAATCTCAGACACGCTTAGAAATTTACTCGTTGGCTGTCTAGACCCCGCCATTATAGACACCGACAGTTGGCGCGCCAGGTAGGGGAACTTTTCGTGTCACCCGTATTTTCGAGTTTCGGATGGCATCTCTGTTGGGGATATTACCTCGGCATATCCCCAGGGACCTTATGGGCCTGCCGACCAGAAGATGGCCCAGCCCATGAGGCCTTGCGGCACGCGACCAGCCCGTCGTGCTCGCCAAGGACTTCGAAGAAGCCTTGCTCACCAAGAAGGATCCTGGTAGATAGACTCGGATCCCTTACCTAAAGGACCGATCGTAATCTATTAGGATATGGAAACTATAACCCTGCTCCCTGGCTATATAAGGCGAGCAGGGACCCCTCCAAAACAGATGCATACAATCCCCTAGATCACATCTACGAGTCTTGTAACCTAATACTCATATCAATCTAGCCACCAAAACATAGGACGTAGGGTATTACAGCGATTTGCCGACCCGAACCTGTCTAAATCGCCGTGTCTACGATCTCTGTGTTACGCTTGATCGCCGTCGCCACACCTCCGCCTACAATCTACTACCATGGGGTACCCCCTAGGTATACTGCGACGCATATTTCATCGATAGTTGGCGCGCTAGGTAGGGGGTGTGTGCATCGACTTCATGGCTTGTCAAGCGGTTACATTCCCTGATTCGATGGTCCTCCCGACGGCCGGTACCGTACTCCAGATCGGATCCATGTCCTGGACCCTCGGATCTACCCCACGCGGGGCAGACGCGCCGCCGCTCGCACGTCGTCCTGTCATGCCAACGTATCGCCCGCGAAAGAAGATCAACATCGACGACTTAGTCGACGCCATCGACCGCTCCAATGCCGGCATCACCGAGTGCATCAACCTCGTCCAGGCAACGTGATGCCGACTCCCCGGTCATCACGGTCGCCGACCATGCGATCACCGAGTCACGACGAAGGCGACGATGGTGATGACCAGGGACATCCACCTTCCTCCGACGGTGCCTTACGGACTCTGCAACCAGGCAACAGTCTTCCAGCGCTAGACGCTCCGATCAGTCTTCGAATAGATCTCGGCGCCCACCATCGTGAACACCGTCGTCATCTTCGCAATCCCCAGCGACTCCAAGCAGGTAGTGTCCCTCGATGACACTATATACCCAAATTCAACCACTAGCGCAGGGACCGAAGTCGCCAGCCCCTCCGGATCAACCGACAGCTTCACAGAGTTTCCTCCGGGCTTTTAAGGGGTGATTTTCCATGTCTCCGTTGATAGCGTCTCCCCCGACAACGAAGGAGATGCCAAGCGCACCGCGAGGGAGCAGCGCAACACTGACCGCGCGCAGAGACGCGACGACGAACGCCGCGAGCAAGAAAGGCGCAACCAGGAGCGCCTCGAGCAGGAGCGCATCGCACGAGAACAACGCGAGCAGGATCTGAGGAATCGTGGTCACCCGCCACAATGCAATCTCCAGTACGAGTTTGACATGATGGGCGATGTCCCGGTGTACTCAACCCCTAGCGCCAATCTTGCGGCAGCCGCCTGCGAGCTGTCCAAACTCCAAGGCACGCCCGTGGTCGAAAAGATAGATGCCCACATCAAGGCAGCCACGGTCCAGGTAAAGAGGAAGGGGAAAGTACTCGAGTCCTCCAGCCAATCCCATAGAAGGAACCACTCGCGAAGCCCTCTGAGGGAGCACCACCGAAGATCTCCATGACACGACGAGGAAGACCACGACGAGGCCCTCCGTGCTCGAACACTGGAAGCGCGCACCGGAGCCCTCCGAGGGACCGTAGATAGAGACCCCCTCGGGACGATGACGGAGAGGACGACAGGATCCGACGCGATCAAACACCGACGCCACCACGCCGGAGCCCTCCGAGACAGCACTGACGAAGATCAGCGAGGTACGACAATGACGAGTATCAGAACCCCAGACGCAATCGAGCACCAGCACCCTGAGCTATGGGGTGACTATGCCTCTTTTCAGTCTGTCTGCGCGCCATCCAGTGGCCCCAGAACTTCAGGGTAATGTCAGTGGAGAAATACGATGGCAAGGCAGACCCGGAACAATGGGCGTCCACTTACGAGATCGCCGTACATGCCTCTGGAGGAGACCAGGACGTGATGGCCAATTATTTACTGGTAATGTTGTCAACCTCCACCATTAGTTGGCTCCCAAAGATCCTGGAAGGTGCCATCGACAGCTGGGAAGACCTCAAGGAAATCTTCATCAAAACGTACAAGGCTACGTGTGTCCAGCCAGGGACGCGTTATGACCTGGAAAGCATCCGCCAGAGGAGTAATGAAAGCCTCTGGGAATACATCAGATGCTTCTCCGACAAACGCCTGAGCATAACAGAGATCTCTGACCCAGAAGCAATCGCCATCTTCTCCAACAGTCTTTTGGTGGACGATCTCTGAAACAAGCTGGCTCGGAAAAACGTAAAAACCATAGAGCAGATGATGATGATCGCGAACCCTTACGCCAACCAAGACGACGCCACCCGCAGCAGAGAGAAAAGGCGGCGCCATTCCCGTTCTCCGGAACACGTAGGGGATAACAGTCGCCGACCAGACCACCGAAGCGAAAGAGGGTACATCGATCAGTGCGACCACCGGTTAGGCAACACTGAACGCCGTCTGTAGAAGTACAACTACAGGCAAAACAACCGCTACGTCGCAAGCACGGACGCTCGCCGAAAGAAGAATTACTATGAAAGCTACAAGAAGATCCTCGATGGACCATGCCTCATACATAAGAACTCCAAACACTCCCTGCGAGATTGCGACCTCATTGAGACAACAATGAAGGAAAAGACGGACAAAAGACAGAAGAAGAACGGCGAAGAACCGAGGACCAAGGACCGCTAGCACCTGAATTCTGACCAGCCTCAACGACGTATTCCATATTCGGAGGCAGCGTGCTCGTCGAAGGGGAAAGAAAATGCCGCCAAACTCGCAAGTATGTATACTCGCTCGCCGCCACAGGGTAGAACACAGCCGAGGCTCGCCTCCTCGACTGGTCAGATCAACCAATCAGCTTCTCCAGAGAAGACGAGTGGACGGACTAGAGATATCCAGGTCGCTTCCCACTGATCGTTAATCCAACCATCGCAACGTGCTGCTTCAGGAAGGTCCTAGTCGATGGCGGCAGTGCCATCAACATCATTTTCGCCGACGCATTTTGCCAGCTTGACTACTCAAAGAAAGATCTCCTCCCAGCAAACTTCTCCTTCTGGGGAATAATCCCAGATACGGCGTCAACACCGATAAGACAGATCACCCTATCTGTGCAGTTCGGCAACAAGAACCATTTCAGGGTCGAGAACATCAACTTCGTCGTCACCGAATTCGAAACAGCCTACCATGCGATCCTCGGTGGCCCGGCACTCGCCAAGCTAATGGTGGTCCCGCACTACACCTACATGGTGTTAAAAATCCCGACGCCACAAGGCATCCTCAGCGTCCACACCAACCTGAAGATCGCGTACGAGTGCGAACAGCAGACAATCAACGCCATCGAGAAACCCTGCACCCAGGACACTTACACTTATAGCAACGACGACAAACCCGCCGCCAAGAGCAGAACCAACTACGACCACCGCCGACCTTGCCCGTGACTAGACGCAGAAGTTACCAACCTCGATGGTGTGTAAGGATTCCCAAATGTAACAATAGTCCAATGAAGTTTGTACTAGGTACTTTCCCATCAATAAATAAAGGTGCTTCATCTCCTACATATCCCACAAACCAAACCAACTTGTGCAAAACGCCCACGGCGTATGATGACCATGGTACAAACGCCAATGGCGCACGACGACACATGCAACAAAGCCTACAACGGTCGACGACCTCTCCAAAACACTCCCATAGTGTTTGATGACCTCGCCAAAAAAACGCGATAAGACGTTTCTCCAAACAGCCTGGCTGTAACCAGAAAGCTTCCGAAGCTGGCCTGCCGGTTAACCATAGCGAGTAGAAGTAGCTCTAAGCGCTATGATTACATCGATAGGACTCCCCAGCAATATTTCCCCAGAAGCCGGGTAATGCTGCTCGGGTCGGTAGCCGTGAGGTCGTGCGCCCAGAATCTATACATGACCACGATACGGTCGACGACTCTACAAGCAGCATGGCTTTTCGCCCAGCGTCTGCAGGAACGATCTCCACATGCCCAAATTCACGCCACGATTGAGCCTCTCAGAAAAGGCCCTGTCCCTGGCATCTCCCTAAGCGTGCATGAGCTGTTCGCCCTCTGCGCCGCGGGTTGTCACTGCGCGCCTCCTTGGGAATCCTTATGTATCCTACGCGTACAGTGGCGCTAGCCCTATGATATGGGCCATTTAAGAACCAAGGCCGAATGTTTCGTTGCTATGGCTCACGACTTAGCAGAAAGGATATGTTGACACCGTTTTTCAGCACGTGTCAAATGAGCTAAGGCTTGACTGGTCAGCGGTCGTTCTCCATCGGCATCGGGAAATCGTGAGCCAGCATTGCCGATGGGAATATGCTACGGGAAGGCTAAGTGTGTTGCCGATGGAGGCTGGATGCTCCTTGTTGATAAGGTCAATTGGTGAAGTCAAGTAGCCTGGACTGTAAAGTTGCTATTGCCGATTGCCGATAAGGAGATGTTGCCGATTGCCGATGAAGGGTCATTGCCGACTGCCGATGAAGAGTGGTTGCCGATTGCCGATAGGGACTGATTGGTGAAGAGTTACCAGTACAAGGTCGCTGATCGGGAAGTATTGCCGATGTCGATGGGCATGAGGTGCCGATGAGTACATCATAACTTAGTGTTTGATGTCAGCAGAAGGCTACTGGTGGTCAAAGAAGGAAGGCGCAGATTGAAGGGATCTGCCGATGGAAAGTTTCCATCGAAGAGAAGTATAAGGAAACTAGTGTTTTGTATCAGTATTATTATTATAGTAATTTGAGTCCGACTCTTGCATGAGTCGTTTATTTTCCTTTAAAATAGGCGTGTTTGTTTAGGAAAATAAATATTGTTATCTGGCTCCTGCGCGAGTCAGTTTCCTTAAAATTAGGAATTTGTTTTAGGAAGGATACGTGTCGTGTCTTTGTACAACTCTCCATGCGGGAGTATAAATACGTGCCCTAGGGCTACGAAAAAAGAATCAATCTAATAAAAAACAAACCAATTTTACTCTTATTCTACTTTTTATCGCAATTTACCCTTTTTTGCATTAGTCATAGCTTTTAACGAGTTCTTCAAGCTTCGACGGGCTGCATCACCTTGATCTCCGTCAAATCCTTGCAAGTTCCGTGTGGGAGTACCTCTGAGCTTTGGCATCCGGGCGCATCGTTGTTGCCTCGTTCAACTCTGCTCTAATTATCCTGATCAAGCCTCAATCCCAGCATCCGGGCGCATCGCTGTTGTCTGGATTGGATCTTGTTCTAGTTATCGTCCTTGTCGATTAACTGGTCAAATCAACTGGCACGCCTCCGGATACCGAGCTTTGGGTAATAGCCCAAGGTGTTCGCAGATCCTGACGCTTTTTGTGTCAACACCTCTTTTGGCACGCCCAGTGGGACCCGATTATACAAGTCTACACATCTATCATGGGTGATCATGCCGACGTCAACCAGAGGAACGTCATTGAAGTCTCTGAGGCCGATCTGAAAGATGATCAGAAGCAGGCCAGGGAGCGGGCTATGGAGGAATACAAGCAGTTATATCTCAAATCCTTCAGCCTCAGCAGGAGCGGCGAAGCAATCCAGAAGCATGACCCGCCGTTGCCACGGCAGGTCACGTGCGACGCTAATCCTGGTAAGCTACAGGGGATGGTTAATGCATCTGTAAGTCAAGCATTAATTAGCCACTCCAACGTGCTGTCCAATACTGTCTACAATGCTGTTACGCAATCATTCAAGGAAGGACATGCACCACGATATGTCGGTCCAGCGTATCATCAACCTGGATTGGCATCTACAAGTCCATCGGCAGCCTCAATGGCGTCTTCCACTCCTGTGGAACCGTTTGCCGATGTGGCTACATCGCCAAGACCGAACCCTGGCGGCGTCACCAAGCTCAACATAGATCCAGCGGCATCGGCAATTTCAGGACCAGCCCCTGCTAACTGGTGGGGATACGGTATGCCTCCAAATCTATATGCTGGTTCTAATCTGGTGCAGGGAGACTGTTCAGCTCGGAACAACTCTATGGTATCGGCGACGCAGTCACAGCCGATGGCCCCTATGAGGCACAACTCGGTGCCTGCTCCAACCATGCAAGTGCCATCAGAAGACTCTCAGGTGATCCCTAAAGTACCTCTGATGCCACCATCGGCAAGCTCTGTGCTGATGCAACACATTATGACAGCTGGCAGTCAACTGCTAATGGCAAACTCTCAAGCTGGGACGCTAGTTCCCCAAGGTAATCTGGTGATTGATTGCTCCAGAATACAAGAGCCACACGCTCCGGTCGGCTATCATCCATCGGTAAGTCATATGCCGATGCTTTATAATCCCGGATGGGTCAACCAGCCGCCAGCTCCGCAGCCTGGCGTGTCAATGTATCATTATGGAGGCCCAGTGCATGCTCAGAGCGGACCATCGGTACAACAACCAATGAATACAGGGAATCAGCCCAATCCGCTAAGTGTGCAAAACTATCCATCGGTAAGTCAACCGATGCATAGTGTTCAGATGACTGGTGCTGCACCGTGACTACTCCGCATCATCTTCAAGAGGCGCATCAGCCGGCTCCACCAGTCAACAACCAGCCAATGAGTCGGCAAGAGCAGGATGCATACTGGGTCGGTAAGATTGCCGAAGTCATGAAAGAACAATTCAGCATCAAACCAAGGTCAACACGTAATCTTATTGGACTCCGTATCCTCCTGCATATGACTTGATTCCTCTTCCAAATCGGTACAAAGTGCCCGATTTTACCAAGTTCTCCGGCCAAGACGACACGTCAACAATGGAGCACATCAACCGCTTCATTATCCAGTGCGGGGAAGCTGCCAGCAGGGAGGAGTTAAGGGTGAGATTGTTCTCTTCATCATTGTCTGGATCGGCATTTACATGGTTCATATCACTGCCTCCAAACTTCGTAATCACATGGGCTGATCTGGAGAGGCAATTTCACAAGTACTTCGCTGGCATACATGAGAAAAAGCTTACCAATTTGGTCAAAATGAGGCAACGCAACGACGAATCGGTAGAAAGCTTTGTTCAAAGGCTACGGGATGTGAAGAACAAGTGCTATAGTCTGGTGCTTGATGATCAGCAGCTGGCAGATTTGGGCTTCCAAGGATTGCTGCCGCACGTCAGGGACAAGTACGCGTCCCAAGAATTTGAAAGTCTAAGTCACTTGGTGCAGAGGATTGCCGATCAAGATATCAAAACCTTTGAACCCAGGAAGACTTGGAACAGGAAGGTGACCTTCATCGGAAAAGAAGAAGATTCTGGATCGGATGAAGAGCTGAATGTCGATGCAGCCGAGTGGGTGAAGGATAAGAAGCCCGTGTCTTGTCCATTCGGCCAAAAGGAGGCTGAAAGGTTCACCTTCGACATCACCAAGGCTGATAGGATCTTTGACTTATTGCTGCAAGAAGGGCGAATCAAGTTGGCGCCCAACCAAGTAATTCCGTCGGCCGAAGAGCTCAAGAAGATTAGGTACTACAAGTGGCATAATGCAACCTCACATAGTACCAATGACTGCAAAGTATTTAGGCAGCAGTTGCAGTCAGAGATTGAATCTGGGCGTATTAAGTTTGAAAATTCTAGAGTCCAGAAACCGATGAAGATAGATCAGCACCCGTTCCCAAACAATATGGTGGAAATCAGTGAAAAAACCAGAGTGCTGACATCGGAAGCTGCCAGGAGGAACTCGTCGGTAGATCCTAACCACCAAGTACCTGAGCGCGACGCAGGAAGGTTTGCCAATGATAGAAAGGGTAAGAAGGTTACCGATGAGGGTAGCAGTGCCGACAGGGCTCCTGGGGTTGTGATCACACACAAACAGCCAAGGCGAAGTCATCGGCAATCACGTGAAGAACGATATCAGCAAGAAGAAGAAGAGCATCGGGAATGGCTTCGACACAAGGACCACTGGAGGTGTCCCTTCTTCGTTCATTGTTGGGAGGAGGGCATCAAACTGCCCACTGCCGATAATTGTCCAGAGTGCAATGGGTATTACACTGCCGATCGGTCAGGTAAGAGACCTTGTTTTGATGATCAGGCACCCGGGTACGCCAAGCCACTCAAAGGGAACAGATCAGCACATGACCGACTGGAGGGCAAACTCAGTGCCCATGACAGGCTTGGCAGACGTGTTGATCAAGGGGAGCTGGGGGAGATGGCCAATGCTAGAGTACCTGACGAAGAGATATTCTCCAGAGATCCCAACATCGGAAGAAGTGCCGATGTAAGCGGTGGAAAGCAGCACCAGCCCGTCTGGAAGACCAAGCTTCCTCCATGGTGCCCTAAGGGTTTGACCAAGACCCAGAAGAGAAGGATTCAGCGCCAATGCCATGATGACCTGTACGACGGTGCAGAACCCTCAAGGGAAAAGCAAAGGAGGCCAAAGCGCAAGGACAGGGACCCATCGGCAGACATAAACATGGTTGTCATGTTGCCGATGGAGTTCATGACACCCGTCAGTGATGACGAAGAGACTGCCGATATGGCACAATTGGTGCTGGATCCAATGACAGCTGTCTTTGAGAAGCCTGCCGATGACGAGAGGCAGCATCTGAGGGCTTTGTTTGTCAAGGGCAAAGTGGATGGACAACCGATGACAAAGATGCTGGTGGATGGCGGCGCATCGATCAATATAATGCCATATGTCGTGTTCAGAAAACTTGGGAAAGGCGACCAGGACTTAGTCAAGACCGACATGAAGCTTAAGGACTTTGAGGGCAATGTGTCGACAGCTATGGGAGCCGTATGTGTTGACTTGACCATCGGTAGCAAAACTTTGCCGACAACATTCTTTGTGATCAGCGGCAAAGGCACCTACAACTTGCTGCTAGGAAGGGATTGGATCCATGCCAATTGCTGTATTCCTTCTACTATGCATCAAAGTCTGGTACAGTGGATCGGGGACAGAATTGAAGTCGTCCAAAGTGAAGCCCCATCTACTGTTGCATCGGCAGAATTGGAAACTTATGAGCAGACCAGGTGCATATCTGGCGAAGCCTGGGACAAAGAGTTCCTTAAAGTTGCCGATTACCGCATCAAACCGATCCAAGCAGTCGGTCCTGAAGAAGAGTTTTAATGGATCGGTTCGCTGACGACGGAAAGCTGGGGCAGGGCTTCACGTCTGCCGATGACTTACTCGAGGTTGACATCGGTGATGGTAGTAAGCCTAGGCCTACCTTTATTAGTGCTAAGTTAGATTCCCAATGTAAGCAGCAGTTAACCGATTTATTAAAAGAGAATAAATATTGTTTTGCTTGGGATTATACAGAGATGCCTGGTTTAGACCGATCAATAGTTGAACATCGGTTACCCATCAAGTCTAGTTTCCAGCCACATCGGCAACCTGCGCGCCGATGCAATCCTACTATTTTACCCGACGTCAAGGCTGAGATTACAAAGTTAATCGAAGCCGGATTTATTCGGCAATGCCGATATGCCGATTGGATTTCTAATGTGGTTCCTGTGTATAAAAAAATGGAAAACTTCGTGTTTGCATTGATTTCAGGAATCTTAACAAGGCTACGCTGATGGATGGTTACCTGATGCCCATTGCCGATCTGCTTGAAGAATGCCGGTGCTACTTATCAGAGAGCAATGAATTTTATCTTCCATAAGTATATCGGCACAATAGTTGAAATCTACATTGATGACGTGGTGGTCAAGTCTGGAAGCTTCAAGAATCATCTTGCCGATTTGCGGAAAATATTGGAGTGCACAAGGGAGCATGGGTTAAAGATGAATCCTAACAAGTGTGCATTTGGCGTATCGGCAGGGTAGTTTCTAGGTTTCATGGTTCATCAGAGAGGCATTGAAATCGGTAGAAAGTCTATTGATGCAATCAACAAGGTAGTTGCTCCTACGAACAAGACTGAGTTGCAATCCTTGATCGGCAAGATTAATTTCATCAGAAGGTTTATATCTAATTTATCTGGTAAGATTAAATCCTTTAGCCCCTGTTAAAGTTGAAAGCCGATCAAGAGTTTACATGGAAAGAAGAACAACAGTCAGCCTTAGAGGAGATTAAGAAATACTTGGTAAATCATCCAGTCTTGGTTCCACCTCAACACGGGAAGCCTTTCAGGTTATATTTGTCTGTCGATGACGGTGTTATCGGATCAGCCTTAATTCAAGAGTTTGAAGGGAAGGAACGTGTAATATATTACCTGAGCAGAAGGTTGGTGGATGCTGAAACAAGGTATTCGGCCATAGAGAGATTGTGCTTATGTTTATATTTCTCTTGCATTAAATTGAGGCATTATCTACTGTCGGCTAAATACACTGTTATCTGCAAAGATGATGTGGTCAAGTATATGCTGTCAATGCCGATTTTGAGTGGACGAATCGGTAAGTGGATTTTGGCATTGTCAGAGTTTGATCTAAGGTATGAATCGGCTAAGGCTGTTAAGGGTCAGGTAATGGCCGATTTTGTTACTCAGCATTGTAATATGGTGAGCTTTGTTGAGATTGCTCCTTGGGCTTTATTCTTTGATGGGTCTACATGCAAGGATGGAGCAGGTATCGGTATTCTCTTGATTTCACCCCGAGGACAGAAGTATGAAATCTCGTTGCCGATTGTTGCTACTTCAACAAACAATCAGGCTGAGTACCAAGCTTTACTTAAGGGGTTAGAATTACTCAGGGAAGTGCGCGCCGATGCTGTTGAAATCTTCGGTGATTCCATGTTGGTGATTAATCAATTGATCGGGACATATGAATGCCGAAGTGAAGTTTTGATTGCAGCCCATGAACGATGTTTGCAGTTGTTAAGAGAATTCAAAGAGTATCGCCTTGAGCATATTCCTAGGTTGCATAATGAAGAGGCCAATCGGCTAGCACAGAATGCCTCAGGATATCAGCCGATTCAAGAAATCATGACATCGGTAACCGTTGCCGATGACTGGGAAAAGGAGATTGCCGATTACTTGAGGGACCCATCTAGGAAAGTTGAGAGGCGTTTAAGGTTCCAAGCCACTAAGTACGTGCTCCTCGACGGTGAAATGTATTATCGGACCGTTGATGGAATCTTGCTCAAATGCCTTAGCAAAGAGGAATCAAAGGAGCTAATGGGTGAAATCCATGAGGGTGTGTGTGGAGCACATCAATCGGCATTCAAGATGAAGTGGATGATTAGGCTAAATGGATATTATTGGCCGACAATCCTTGAAGATTGCTTCAATTATTTCAAAGGGTGCCAGGACTGTCAGAAGTTTGGTAATGTGCAAAGGGCACCTGCATCGGCCATGAATCCTATAATCAAGCCTTGGCCGTTCAGAGGATGGGCTATTGATCTCATCGGCCAAATTTATCTGCCATCGAGTAAAGGGCACAAGTTTATACTTGTTGCTACCGATTACTTTACTAAATGGGTTGAAGCAATTCCTTTGAAGAAAGTGACATCGACAAACATGGTGGATTTCGTTAAAGAGCACATTGTTTACCGATTCGGTATTCCTCAGACTATTACTACCGATCAGGGAACCATGTTCACATCGGGAGAGTTTGATGAGTTTGCTGCTAGCATGGGTTTCAAGGTGTTAAACTCTTCTCCTTATTATGCCCAGGCTAATGGTCAGGCTGAAGCTACTAATAAAGGGGTTATCAAGCTTATTAAGCGCAAGATTGAAGAGAACCCTAGAAGGTGGCATGTGATGCTAAACGAAGCCTTATGGTCATATCGGATGGCTTGTCATGGTGCAACCAAGGTTTCGCCGTATCAGTTGGTCTATGGACACGATGTTGTTCTGCCTTGGGAAATAAAAACTGGTTCTAGGCAATTATCTTCTCAGGATCAACTAACGACCGATGATTACACTACTCTGATGAAAGATGAGTTAGAAGATTTGGCAGGTCATCGGTTGAGGACATTGATTAGCATTGAAGAGAATAAGAAGAGGGTTACCAGATGGTATGGCAATAAAGTAAAGGCAAAGGAGTTTGCGATGGCGATCTAGTATGGAAGTTAATTTTACCGATCGGGACCAAGAGCTCTAAATTTGGAAAATGGTCCCTAATTGGGAGGGTCCTTATCGGGTAAAACAGTCTGCTCCTGGTAATGCTTATATTTTGGAAACTCTCGAAGGAGTTACGTTCTCTAGAGCGATCAACGGCAAATACTTAAAGAAGTATTACCCCAGCATATGGGTGGACGCATAGCATGCTCGTTTGGATGCCGATGAAAGAGAAATTATAATACATCGGTAAAAACGTGTAAACGTTATATTACAAGACCCAAAATCAAGTATCAGAGTTACATTCTTGCCGATACAACAAACAAATTACAGCAAGGAGTGGATAGCTGATATCGCACGCAGGCGAATTTGCTCTATTTCGTCCATCTCCTTAGCGTCGGCATCGGCAGAACCCTCGACGGCCTAATCTTTTTCCACAAGATGGTTTGTCGGGCGTTCTGGTCCCTTTCTTGCCGCAGGACTCTGACGGTGTCGGACAGCTGGGTTTTCTTTTGGTTGGCTGCGGTCAAAGGCTCCTCAATCTTTTGTAACTCGGCTAGTAGTTCCTCTTTCTTTGCCGATAACTGAACGATTTCTTGATTGAGGCCGTTGATGGAGACTTCTGCTTGGCCGATACCCTTATGCTTTTCATTGACAATGTTTTTGAACTTGAGCTTCTCTTCCTCGCTCTTGGATTGACCGGCCCTATCGGCAATGCGACGGGACAACTTCTGGTACTGGATTTGTTTGATGTCGAGGAAGGTTGCTTGGAGAAGGATTTCTGTCATATCGGCAGGGAGATGACCTTGGATATCCTTGAAAACGATTCTTGCCACCGATGAGTCCTGAATGAGTTGGGATGTGTCTTGTAGCAGCAAGGAAAGCAATTCTTCAAGTTTGGACTTGATCCCTGCCGATAAAGCTGGGACAGAGCTCTCCTCCTCCTCATCGTCATCGGGGATGTCGACTGCAAAGGAGAACAGACTGTCCGCTTGGATGAGGCCTTGGCGTTCATCTTCATTCTGAGGATTCAGCCTGAAGGAGAAGAGACTGTCTGGAGAGTCCTGGGCCTGGAAACAGAGGAGTTAAAATATGCCGATTGTAAAATTATACTATGAGCTTTAGGGTGATTGGCTTACCGTCTTGAATCGGATCTCCTGCCTAGGACTTGGCATGCTGGATGGTCCGGCTTCATCTTGGACATCGGCGACAGTTGCCGATGAGTGGGCTTCTGCTGGAAAAGCAGTCGACACTGCTGGTGCTTGTGGTATCATCGCTGACGCTTCCGATATGGTGGCTGGGGCTTGTGTGGTGGCGATGTCACTCCCTCATCGGGGACTTCTGCCGACGGTGCCGATGCCGATGTTGTTTCCGCTACTACGGCAGGTAGAGTCATTTCCTCGTCGGGGACTTCGCCTAATGGTGCCGATGTCGATGCCGCCTCCGCTGCTGCAGTGCGTGGAGCTGTCTCCTGATCAGGGGCGTCGTCCATCGGTTGATCCGAGACCGGAGCCGATAAAAGGTTTGCCAATGACGCGCCGACAGTTAGTTGTGCAACTGGTGCTGACGGAGTTTCTGCCGATGGCGCGCCGACAGTTGGTGGCGCAACTTGGGCCGGTGGCGAAGAAGAAGCCATCCTCAGGCGCCTCTTTTTCGTTGGTGCAGCAGCAGGGGAACCGACCCGCTTTGACGAAGACCGGGGGGCATCGGCAGCAGGGCTGGAAGGTGCTTGTCTGCTTGAAGCAGCAGCCGATGACCACAGTGCCTGAGAATATAAATCAAGTCATATGAGATAAACTGTTGCGATAAAATAGTATGTAATCGGTACGGGTAAAGATGAGTTTACTGCATGAACCCGCGTCAGGGCAACAGCAGCGGCCGATGTAACCTGGGCTTTTGTAGGTGTCGGCGTAGGTACCTGTTGAGGCATGAAGGCAACTAGCGAATGAGCTTTGTTGCCGATGATTGATATGGGACCCATTATCCGAAGTTTGAAGGGTCTGCCACTGTTGCTCATTGCAGGAATCGGATCATCGGCCTGTCAAGTGCAAGAAGGTTAAGTATCGATGATGGAAGTAAATTAATAAGGAATGCATCGGGATAAAAGACTTACTGCGTCATCGGGGATAATGTGATCGGTGTCAATCAGGTGCCGATAGTAATGTGATGACTTGGCAAAAAGCTGGCACCTCCACTCTTGCCACCAGGATTTGTACTCGTTCGTGATGAAGGAGGTTGGTGACCAGGAGGACAAGTCGATGTCTGCTATATCGGCATCGGGAGGGAGATTGACGACTTTGTTCCAGTCTAAGGCACTGGAAATTGTCTGCCTGGGCTTCACTGGAGTAGCAAAGTTTGATCGGCAGTTGGCCAAATGTCAGTTGTCTCGCTGCTGCCGATGGGTAGTAGAACTCATAGGAAGGAGGGGCATTCTTCTCGGATCCGAAGATATTCACTGGAATGGCTCGGGGAGTGATGCTGGCCTTCATGATCGCTCGGTTCTTAGGCACGTTCCCATCGGTAAGGTTGAATAGCAGCGGGAACTGATTGTGTTCATCGGTATATGGCCACCAGACCCGTTCTGTAGAGGAAAGTCCATTATATAACTTCTGAAAGAAGGCGCTGAACTGCTCTACATCGGCATCGGTCCCTGACAGCACTATGATAGCCTCTCCAAAATTGAGTGGAGGGCGAGTTGCCGATTCATTGTCCCCGTATCGGTAATCTTTCGATATGTCCCTCGGGAATTGTTGGGCAAACAGATCAAACTGGAGGGCCTTCTGCATATGGGCATTCAGCCACATATTAATAAACCACCAGGGCCCCCCAAGATTGCCGATGGGTTCACCTAACAGTAACTTCTGAGATACTTGGTGTAACAGGCGATATACTGCTCCAAGAAGGTATCTGCCCAGGGGAAGTCTTGTCCCATCGGCAAGTAGTTCGGCTGCAGGGAGGTGCATGGTGGTCGGTCCGACGGTTTTGCCGCAGAAAATGAACTTTTCCAGCCACATGTTTAGAAAAGTGGCGTGCTCCCGTTGGTTTACCGATCCCGTCTTCTGGTATTCGTTGATGTAGCCTGTCTAGCCACCGATGTTCCATGCCTAAAAAGGAAGGCATTCATGCTATCGGAACAGAAGTATGAAGCTGCCATCAACATGTTCTCGTTCTTTTCTATATCGGTAATTGAAAGCCTAATGCACTGGTCCAAGCTGCGCTCTTGCCAGTATACTTGCTGCGCCCTGGCTACTCTGAGGCACCAGTTCTTCCATCCCTTAGTGGGTTTGGGCCATGATCAGAAAGCATCTTTCCATAATCCTAAACCAAAGCACTCAGATCTGAAGGGCACCGGTTGGTTTCTGCGTTGATTATGAAGGAGGGATCTGGATTGCCCATGGGGCCTAGGCAGCTAAAGTTGGAACCAGCAAGCGGGATCACTATCTTGTTGTACAGTTCCTAGGGTTCGAAGAAAAGAAGGGGACGAATGAGAAAAGGAGCGGGGATAAATCCATATTTATACGAGAAAAGAACCAGCAGGAGGTTGGATTAGGAAAAGAATAGGTCTCACCTTGGGGATGTCGACTTGGATCGCCATTAGAGCCGAGGGAGTGCCTGCAGTTCATCCTTGGATTGCGGAGAGGGACCGTTGCTCGAGTTCGTGTTCTTCGGAGGCGCCGGAGGTTGAAGACGAAGGCAGGGAGTGTAAAAGTGAAAATGGACTCGGGTAAAAAGTAGTGTGGATCCCGGTAACTTTTATAATCCTGCTCAGGGGCATTTTGGGGTTCCGTTTCACATTGTGCAGGAATGTGGAGAGGCCCGCGGTAGATACGCGCGGTGATCGAGGTGGTCTGCAACTGTTCGTGCTACAATCGAGGGATTTTACTATTAAATTGCGGTTCCGCGCGCGGGGATCGAGGAAACTGTGCATTTATCTCGAATGTAACGGCTACAGCAATGGCTACAGTAGAGAGAATTTCGGCACGTAAAGTATTATATGCTTCGAAACTGGGGGGCATGTGTTGACACCGTTTTTCAGCACGTGTCAAATGAGCTAAGGCTTGACTGGTCAGCGGTCGTTCTCCATCGGCATCGGGAAATCGTGAGCCAGCATTGCCGATGGGAATATGCTACGGGAAGGCTAAGTGTGTTGCCGATGGAGGCTGGATGCTCCTTGTTGATAAGGTCAATTGGTGAAGTCAAGTAGCCTGGACTGTAAAGTTGCTATTGCCGATTGCCGATAAGGAGATGTTGCCGATTGCCGATGAAGGGTCATTGCCGACTGCCGATGAAGAGTGGTTGCCGATTGCCGATAGGGACTGATTGGTGAAGAGTTACCAGTACAAGGTCGCTGATCGGGAAGTATTGCGATGTCGATGGGCATGAGGTGCCGATGAGTACATCATAACTTAGTGTTTGATGTCAGCAGAAGGCTACTGGTGGTCAAAGAAGGAAGGCGCAGATTGAAGGGATCTGCCGATGGAAAGTTTCCATCGAAGAGAAGTATAAGGAAACTAGTGTTTTGTATCAGTATTATTATTATAGTAATTTGAGTCCGACTCTTGCATGAGTCGTTTATTTTCCTTTAAAATAGGCGTGTTTGTTTAGGAAAATAAATATTGTTATCTGGCTCCTGCGCGAGTCAGTTTCCTTAAAATTAGGAATTTGTTTTAGGAAGGATACGTGTCGTGTCTTTGTACAACTCTCCATGCGGGAGTATAAATACGTGCCCTAGGGCTACGAAAAAAGAATCAATCTAATAAAAAACAAACCAATTTTACTCTTATTCTACTTTTTATCGCAATTTACCCTTTTTTGCATTAGTCATAGCTTTTAACGAGTTCTTCAAGCTTCGACGGGCTGCATCACCTTGATCTCCGTCAAATCCTTGCAAGTTCCGTGTGGGAGTACCTCTGAGCTTTGGCATCCGGGCGCATCGTTGTTGCCTCGTTCAACTCTGCTCTAATTATCCTGATCAAGCCTCAATCCCAGCATCCGGGCGCATCGCTGTTGTCTGGATTGGATCTTGTTCTAGTTATCGTCCTTGTCGATTAACTGGTCAAATCAACTGGCACGCCTCCGGATACCGAGCTTTGGGTAATAGCCAAGGTGTTCGCAGATCCTGACGCTTTTTGTGTCAACACCTCTTTTGGCACGCCCAGTGGGACCCGATTATACAAGTCTACACATCTATCATGGGTGATCATCCCGACGTCAACCAGAGGAACGTCATTGAAGTCTCTGAGGCCGATCTGAAAGATGATCAGAAGCAGGCCAGGGAGCGGGCTATGGAGGAATACAAGCAGTTATATCTCAAATCCTTCAGCCTCAGCAGGAGCGGCGAAGCAATCCAGAAGCATGACCCGCCGTTGCCACGGCAGGTCACGTGCGACGCTAATCCTGGTAAGCTACAGGGGATGGTTAATGCATCTGTAAGTCAAGCATTAATTAGCCACTCCAACGTGCTGTCCAATACTGTCTACAATGCTGTTACGCAATCATTCAAGGAAGGACATGCACCACGATATGTCGGTCCAGCGTATCATCAACCTGGATTGGCATCTACAAGTCCATCGGCAGCCTCAATGGCGTCTTCCACTCCTGTGGAACCGTTTGCCGATGTGGCTACATCGCCAAGACCGAACCCTGGCGGCGTCACCAAGCTCAACATAGATCCAGCGGCATCGGCAATTTCAGGACCAGCCCCTGCTAACTGGTGGGGATACGGTATGCCTCCAAATCTATATGCTGGTTCTAATCTGGTGCAGGGAGACTGTTCAGCTCGGAACAACTCTATGGTATCGGCGACGCAGTCACAGCCGATGGCCCCTATGAGGCACAACTCGGTGCCTGCTCCAACCATGCAAGTGCCATCAGAAGACTCTCAGGTGATCCCTAAAGTACCTCTGATGCCACCATCGGCAAGCTCTGTGCTGATGCAACACATTATGACAGCTGGCAGTCAACTGCTAATGGCAAACTCTCAAGCTGGGACGCTAGTTCCCCAAGGTAATCTGGTGATTGATTGCTCCAGAATACAAGAGCCACACGCTCGGTCGGCTATCATCCATCGGTAAGTCATATGCCGATGCTTTATAATCCCGGATGGGTCAACCAGCCGCCAGCTCCGCAGCCTGGCGTGTCAATGTATCATTATGGAGGCCCAGTGCATGCTCAGAGCGGACCATCGGTACAACAACCAATGAATACAGGGAATCAGCCCAATCCGCTAAGTGTGCAAAACTATCCATCGGTAAGTCAACCGATGCATAGTGTTCAGATGACTGGTGCTGCACCCGTGACTACTCCGCATCATCTTCAAGAGGCGCATCAGCCGGCTCCACCAGTCAACAACCAGCCAATGAGTCGGCAAGAGCAGGATGCATACTGGGTCGGTAAGATTGCCGAAGTCATGAAAGAACAATTCAGCATCAAACCCAAGGTCAACACGTAATCTTATTGGACTCCGTATCCTCCTGCATATGACTTGATTCCTCTTCCAAATCGGTACAAAGTGCCCGATTTTACCAAGTTCTCCGGCCAAGACGACACGTCAACAATGGAGCACATCAACCGCTTCATTATCCAGTGCGGGGAAGCTGCCAGCAGGGAGGAGTTAAGGGTGAGATTGTTCTCTTCATCATTGTCTGGATCGGCATTTACATGGTTCATATCACTGCCTCCAAACTTCGTAATCACATGGGCTGATCTGGAGAGGCAATTTCACAAGTACTTCGCTGGCATACATGAGAAAAAGCTTACCAATTTGGTCAAAATGAGGCAACGCAACGACGAATCGGTAGAAAGCTTTGTTCAAAGGCTACGGGATGTGAAGAACAAGTGCTATAGTCTGGTGCTTGATGATCAGCAGCTGGCAGATTTGGGCTTCCAAGGATTGCTGCCGCACGTCAGGGACAAGTACGCGTCCCAAGAATTTGAAAGTCTAAGTCACTTGGTGCAGAGGATTGCCGATCAAGATATCAAAACCTTTGAACCCAGGAAGACTTGGAACAGGAAGGTGACCTTCATCGGAAAAGAAGAAGATTCTGGATCGGATGAAGAGCTGAATGTCGATGCAGCCGAGTGGGTGAAGGATAAGAAGCCCGTGTCTTGTCCATTCGGCCAAAAGGAGGCTGAAAGGTTCACCTTCGACATCACCAAGGCTGATAGGATCTTTGACTTATTGCTGCAAGAAGGGCGAATCAAGTTGGCGCCCAACCAAGTAATTCCGTCGGCCGAAGAGCTCAAGAAGATTAGGTACTACAAGTGGCATAATGCAACCTCACATAGTACCAATGACTGCAAAGTATTTAGGCAGCAGTTGCAGTCAGAGATTGAATCTGGGCGTATTAAGTTTGAAAATTCTAGAGTCCAGAAACCGATGAAGATAGATCAGCACCCGTTCCCAAACAATATGGTGGAAATCAGTGAAAAAACCAGAGTGCTGACATCGGAAGCTGCCAGGAGGAACTCGTCGGTAGATCCTAACCACCAAGTACCTGAGCGCGACGCAGGAAGGTTTGCCAATAATAGAAAGGGTAAGAAGGTTACCGATGAGGGTAGCAGTGCCGACAGGGCTCCTGGGGTTGTGATCACACACAAACAGCCAAGGCGAAGTCATCGGCAATCACGTGAAGAACGATATCAGCAAGAAGAAGAAGAGCATCGGGAATGGCTTCGACACAAGGACCACTGGAGGTGTCCCTTCTTCGTTCATTGTTGGGAGGAGGGCATCAAACTGCCCACTGCCGATAATTGTCCAGAGTGCAATGGGTATTACACTGCCGATCGGTCAGGTAAGAGACCTTGTTTTGATGATCAGGCACCCGGGTACGCCAAGCCACTCAAAGGGAACAGATCAGCACATGACCGACTGGAGGGCAAACTCAGTGCCCATGACAGGCTTGGCAGACGTGTTGATCAAGGGGAGCTGGGGGAGATGGCCAATGCTAGAGTACCTGACGAAGAGATATTCTCCAGAGATCCCAACATCTGAAGAAGTGCCGATGTAAGCGGTGGAAAGCAGCACCAGCCCGTCTGGAAGACCAAGCTTCCTCCATGGTGCCCTAAGGGTTTGACCAAGACCCAGAAGAGAAGGATTCAGCGCCAATGCCATGATGACCTGTACGACGGTGCAGAACCCTCAAGGGAAAAGCAAAGGAGGCCAAAGCGCAAGGACAGGGACCCATCGGCAGACATAAACATGGTTGTCATGTTGCCGATGGAGTTCATGACACCCGTCAGTGATGACGAAGAACTGAGCCTCCTGGTGGTCGGCATTAAGATAGCGCTGCTCGAAGGCAGTCTCCAGGAAAGGGAAGTAGGACTGGCAATAGTCCTGAACACGCCGCAGGGACAAGAGCCGAATCGTCGACGGATCATCGCAGAAATTGCGGAAGAGGCGACAGATTGGGCGAATCTTCACATACTCGTGCACATTGTTGCTAGTGTCGATCACGCGAAAAAGGATCTGAAACACCAAGTCCTCCGGAGGGTTAGCATGGCGGCAAGACCCATCGCAAGATGCGCGCCTCCAACCTCCATCGAACCTGGCACGAACTAAGCGTCGATGAAACCCTCTCAAGGACCTTGCGACTGGACAATGCGAAGGAATTCGAAACAATGGCGATCGGGACTCATCCTGATCTTCACCCGAATTTATAGACGAATCTCTGTCCCTCGAATACCTCGAGCAATGAAGGCGCGCCTCTCCGAATCCTACACGCACTCCAGCGAGGACCAAAGGACGCGACCTTTCCCGTTCCTCCGCTAAAGCAGACCTTTATACAAAGCGGCGCGGCTCTTCGCCTCCCAGGGTTTTTGGGAAATCACAATGGCCAAATACGGAACCGCCACGGCATTAACTTCTTACACTGTGATTTGGGCCGCTAACCGCACGGTTAATTCAGCCCAATAAACCTCCTTTCCCTTATTTCGTATTTTCTTCCAGATAACTTCCTGGATTTTAGGCCAATAATTCCTGAATTACCACTAACACCATAGTCACGGGGACTGGACGCACGATTTTTTTATGATTTTCTTTATGGCAGGAACAACAACACAACTACAGTATACTAGTTAACAAGTCCCGCAGGACCTCTGTGATAGCGTCACTCGGGGACTTCGCCGATTGCAGACAACGACTCAGCCACCTGCTCGCAGACTCGATCAAGCTCGGGGACTCCTTCTAGGACTACGCTGAACAACACTCGGAGACTGCCGCCATGGCACAGTGACACCGAACAACAAAACACCCAGGGACTGCAACCCGGATACTGCGAATAAAGCAATGTGACCCCGACGCAAGAACCTTACAACTTCTCGCATTAGGATTGGGGACTATGGGTATTCGCAGTCGTTTTTACCAAACTCATAATTCACCATTTTGTCTATAATCCTGATACAAGAACCTTACAGCCTCTTACATCAGGCTCGGGGACTGTGGGTATTCGCAGTCATTTTTTGCAAAAACTCATACTCTACTCGTTATTCATGCTTATTTACACATCTTTTATCTTTGTAAAGCTTGGCACCACGTGCATACTTCACCTACTACCAAGCTCGGGGACTAAGTGGGTACACTTCACTTTGCGGTGAATGTACTTATTTTCTTCTCGACCAACCTCTTCTGTTTCCTGTGTCTTTTTGCAGAGCTTAAGTGGGCACACTTCACCAGGGAACAAGCAATTAAAAAAGTTTTTCTTCTTCAGCACGTCACATCCTCCCGACGAGTAGCCGCAACATCCATCAAAGGCAACCTATTCGAACATCAAGCTACGACGCTCTCGACCAGCTCGACCTGGTTGGGAGACTTCTCTAAGCGGTGCCCTCACCAGCTAACCTGGTCAGGACATTGCAACGACGATTTCATATGATGGCGACCAAATGTACACCTTCAAAGACGATGCTGCTGACTCGCCAGAAGAATATAATGTGCTCGGAGACTTGTTGGGGATATTACCTCGGCATATCCCCAAGGACCTTATGGGCCTGCCAACCAAAAGACGGCCCAGCCCACGAGGCCTTACGGCACGCGACCAGCCCGTCGTGCTCGCCAAGGACTCCAAAGAAGCCTTGCTCACCAAGAAGGATCCTAGTAGATAGACTCGGTCCCTTACCTAAAGGGACCGATCGTAATCTGTTAAGATATGGAAACTGTAACCCTGCTCCCCGGCTATATAAGGCGAGCAGGGACCCCCTCCAAAACAGACGCATACAATCCCCTAGATCACATCTACGGGTCTTGTAACCTAATACTCATATCAATCCAACCACAAAAACACAGGACGTAGGGTATTACGGCGATTTGCCAGCCCGAACCTATCTAAATCGTCATGTCTACGCTCTCTATGTTACGCTTGATTGCCGTCTCCACACCTTCGCCTACAATCTACTGCCGTGGGGTACCCCCTAGGTAGACTGCGACACATATTTCGTCGACAATCTCGCCACGTCGATTTTGCTCTAGGCTCCATCATCCGCTTCGGTAGCTTGGACTTTCAGTGCCACGGGCAGGGGGCCGACTTGGTCCTCCATCGCCCCACGACATCCTCCGAGGTAGCCGTGGATGCCATCTCAACCTCCATGGCCCACCTTGGCCTGCCTCTTTCCGGGGGGCAAACCACTCAGGGGACAACCGTCCCACGAGCCGACTACCCCGAGTTTGAGCGCCAGGTCGATACCTTGATGGGTCCCCTACCGACTTTGGGGTCCCTCCACAACCTCTACTTCACATTCGCCAACTTAACGGCGCAGCTTGCGAGAGGGCAACCGCCCTCTCCTGAGCTCATCTTGGCACCCGTCCAGACGGTGCTACCGTACGACATGAGGAATGCCACCGCATCCTACTCAGAGGTGGTGGCCGCGGGTTTCCGTGCAGACCCCACGGAGGGGACATGCATTGGGATCGCTCCACACCATCTCCGGTCCGTCTCCGACCTCCTCACGAGCTCGGCGGCCACCTCCAACGCCAACTCCAGCCACGGGAGTTCATCTAGTGTTGAGTCTCCAAACTCTGGTCCAAGGTGGACTAGAATTTGTCCTGTCTCTGCTACAAATTTGCAAGACAGTGGGTAAAATCATTAGCAAAAATTCTGGGAGTACCGTCACCTAGCTGTGGAGACTCCATGTGCTGTTCTGGTGGAGGATAGTAGTCATTTGCTGGAGGTTGATGGTACGGGTACAGTCCACTAGTGTTGAAGTTCGTATGCGTCTGGGTAGAGAAAGACATGCGTCCTCTCTGGAATCCTGCTGAGGTCCCTGGATCCTCTGAATAATTAGCAAAATTACCATGTCCCCATCTATCTCCTCCTGATGACGTTTCCTGATAGGTGGAATGATCCTCTCATCCCGAGTGATAACTCCACAGCTATGTGGACTGGTGTGATGGACCTGCCTGATCAAAACCAATATGGTGAGTAAAAGTTGGTCTAGTTGGTGTAGCGCCTGCCCCTTCATAGTGTCATCTATGTGATCTAGTAAGGCCCGCTGAAGTACTTCTCCCAACTGTGGGTCCACCTGTCTGCATATCAAAAACAAAATTCTCTACCGCGTAGAGACCAACTGCCCTATTTGGTAGCTCATATTCATTTGTGTAATTCTTATAAATCATGATTATTTTATTATTCTTTCTTTTGACCAAATGAGCATGGAAAACAAAATCATATCCAATTATTCTCCTGGTAGTATAAATATAAATGAGAGATGCATTTCGTAATAAATTAAGATTTGTGGCTAACCTTGTAATCCAAGAAGTAAATGATACACCACTTTTCTTCACTGAAGGAGTAAGTACCCAATAATGTAGCATTAATTTCACAAGTGATACTTTCCTCTTTTTAATCATGGCATAGAGTAATTTCATTTCTTCAATTCTTATAGATCCTAATTCTTCTTTAGGAAACAAAGTAATAGTTATCCATTTATGCAAAAAGTGTAAAGTTGGATGGTGGATTTCCTTAGTGGCTGGTTTGCGACATGTTTGTAATCCTGAAATACATTCCCAAACATGAGTTCTGTCAAAATCATTTAAAGCATCATCTATGTCTACTGAGAAACCACTAGCAAAACCTAGCATGACACTTAGATTTTTCCATGAGAGAGTAAATGATTTATTAAACATTCTAAAATTAACCTCATGTTCATTGATCTCTAAGGTGCATAAAAATTCTATTGTGAGTATTTTTCTACCTTCCTCAGTTAGGTTGCATGCATTTTCCCATCCAATATTTCTAAATACGAGTTGAAATTCAGAATCCATACCAGTTTCATGAAGCAATGTGTCATCGAAGATTGGGTAAGCGTGAACTCTTTATCCTTGATGGCGTCGTGGATGCCTCTTTCTTTTCTTGTTTGTAACTTGAGATGAGAATCTCCCATGAGCACATTCCTCTCTTGCTCACCATGGTGATGGAGTGTCTACGTCCATCTCAGAGATGACTCTTGATGGTGCTCATGATGAAGTTTGGCTCCGAGTGGTGCATAAGGAGAGAGCCCTTCCGACATTCTTCGCGACATTGATTAACTTCTTGCTCATTTCTTGCAAAATCATCAAGAACAAGCAAAACTAGTGGAGAGATTAGAGGGGGGTTAGAGGTCCTTCTACCGGGAAGACCTTGAGGTTAACCCAAAACTTCTCTCTCACTCGATTTAAACTTGATCAATTGAAGGATTTTGTATGTCGAGTTTTTCTAGAATGAAGAATAGATAGAAACCTTGTTCTTCGTGATAGAGAATGTGAGTGGAGAGAGAGTGAGAGAAAGGAGAATGGGAGAGGGCTTAATGGGTAGCCGACCAACATGGTATGGGGCCGGCCAGCCCCACCTCTTGGCTTCATGCCTCCTCCCTTGCTGGTGATTGCTAATTGTCAATCTTGATCAGATGCATGTGCCCCTAGGATGCTCTTTCGGTGGTGAAAGCAATATATGGATGGTGGTGCATGCATGATTGAATGAGTATGAATTGTAGTGCATGGTGGTAGGTGTGAGGTGAGTTGAGGTGATGGTGAGGTGATGTGTGGGTCCCATATGTCTCTTGTATTTATATGGTACAAAATTGCAAGAATGAGAAACTAAATTACTTTTATGAATCTATAAAAAATAAGAATTCTAAAGATAGTATTTTTGTATTTTTCTGATACTGCAGTAAAAACTACTTACTATGGGTATTAATTACTGGAAACTAAAATTCTAGCATGCAATAAATATTTTTAATTTGTTTTATTAATGCAATGCTTAAAATAATGCTTGAAAAATAATGCTAAATTAAATGACCTGATAACTTACCGAGTTACCTCCTGGCGAAGGTTCAGGGTTTTTAAGTCCACCAACCGGAATTCTCCAAATTGATTATTCTTCATGCTTAATCTCCTGTGCTGGAGATGATGATCTTGATTCTTGCTTCTCATGACACTCCAAATTCTGACATTGCTCCGGTCTCGGTTTGAATGTGAACCGTACTTCTTCTCCATTAATGATGAATTCGATTTCTCTAGCCCCAACATTGATGTGTGCATTTGCAGTGTTGAGGAACGGTCTCCGAGGATAAGTGGTGTCTTCATTTTTTCCTGCATATCAAGTACTACAAAATCTATAGGAATGAAAAAGTTTCGAATTATTACCGGGATATTCTCTGCAATCCTTACAGGGTAGCGAACCGATTGGTCAGCTAGTTGCAGACACATTGATGTGGGTGTGAGAATAGAGTAGTTGAGCTTGTCAAAAACCTTCTTGGGCATGATGTTGATGCTTGCTCCAAGATCACATAAAGCATTCTCGAAATTTGGATTTCCAATTGAGCAATCAATAGTGGGACACCATGGATCCTTCTTCTTGATAGGAGAAGAATTTAGAATTACTGCACTACAATCCTCTATTAACTTGATGACTTCAATGGAAGGTAGTGGTCCTTTGTTGTTGAGGATGTCCCTTAGATACTTCATGTATGTATGTAGGTACCTGCATGGCATCTAGCAATGGAATGTTGACATATAATTTCTGAATTACCTCTACAAACTTACCAAATTGTTCATCTACTTTGGCCCTTCTATTTCTATGCGGAAATGGTAGGAGAGTGGTGTCATGAAAATCTTAACATAATTCTTTTGGAAAATCTTTTAGTATAACTTCTTCTTTTGGATTGTCTACTTCTCTTTCGACCTACACTAAATGTGGTGGTCTACGTGCCCCTTATGGATAAGGTGGATCATGGGTAGACTTACCTTTTCTAGTAGTTATTCCTTTTACCTGCTCATGGTTAGCGATAATAGATAGAGTAGAAGCCAAATGTGTATTTCTAATTCTATCTTTTTATTAAATATTATTTGTTCTTTAATAGCAGAAGATAAATTACCTAACTTAGAATTTATTCCTTCTAAGATTTGGTCATTAAAACAAGCTTCTTATTAATACTTTCATTGATTCTAGCTTGTTCTAATATTAATGCTCTCAAGGGTGGTAGTCTTTGATTAGAAGAATCATAATTATTTCCTTGGTACTTACCTTGACTGGTAGATTGAGGTTGACTCCATCCTTGCTTCTGTGGAGTTGATTTGATGATGGTATTGATATCTTCTGGGGAATTTGTGAATTCAACTCTACATTGATTCTGAGCATTGAAAGCATCTTGAATGGCTTGACGATCTCTTTTTTAATTAGCTCTTTGCTCTAGCCAATTCAATAATACATCCATATTGGTTGATAAGGCACACACCTCCTCTAGAACTTCTTCATTCATATGACAATATTGATTAGTGCATGTCCAATTTTGATTCTCTACCATCTTTTCCAATAATCTTCTAGCTCTTCTAGGGGTGAGTGACATAAATGATCCTTCAGTAGCGACATCTAGTTGTGCACATGATTTTTGAACTAATTTGTGATAGAATGTTTGCATGAGCACCATTCTTCCATTCCATGATAAGAGCAATCTGAAATATAACATTGAAAATGGTCCCAAGCTTCTGGAACAGGTTCGCCTTTCTGCTGACAAAATTCTGAAATCTTTCCTCGTAAGGCATTGGTCTTACTTACGGGGAAAACCTTCTCTAGGAAAGCTTTTGAACATTCTGCCCATGTCTTGATCTGATCTTTACTCTGATAGAACCATTGCTTCGCTTTTTCCCTCCAATGAGAAAGGAAACAAACAAAGTAGCATAACGTCTTGAGATATGTTCTTGATGTTGATGGTGCTACAAATCTCCAGAAAATTCTAAAGATGAGCACTTACATCTTCATCCTTCTTTCCTTTGAATGTGATAGCTTGCACCATGTTGATGAGGCTTGGCTTGAGTTCATAGTTATGATCTTCAATGTTGAGCTCTGGTCCAACGTGAATATTCTCAATGCTTGGTGCAGAGAATTCACATAGGGTCTTCTCAGCCATGGCTTCTCCAACTAAGGTTAAGCTTCTTCTCCTTGGTTGTATCTAATTAATTTGAATTGATGCTTCCCAACCAAGCCTACACTTACCCTATATAAAATGTAGAATGTTAACATTTCTTAAAGACATCACCAAGAGCATAGTTCTTAGCAATGGTGCCAAAAATGCATGGATGTAATTAACTTGCCTTTAGCAACTAGCCATTTATCTTTTACCTTATACTCCTAGGCATGGAACTAGGTTGTCATCCTAAATTATAGAGCTAGGAATATTTTATGGTATTTATGAAATATTATATTTTATGTATGACTAGGCAGAAATAAATAATGATAGATATGAAATTATAAAGAATAAATGATTCTGCAAGCGGACAAATTAATATATCATTGTAGCATTTTACCTAGAGTATTACTAGGTTGTCATTTATATTCAACCACTAGGAAGGTCTAGTTAAAACTGATAATCTATAGTATTGATAACAAGCATATGAAATGAATGAAGAGATTTAACCATCAATGATCTCTACTATTAAACAGGGGTAACACTACTACAAAAATCATTTTGCACAGCAACCCCATTTTGGGGTCTGTGGTCGGCACACTATTTGCCCGCCACGGTAAATGGGTGGCCGGCCTCCCAGGGCCGGCCGCCAGGCTCCCACTGTCGTAAACGATTAACCGCGGCAGGAGGCAGTAGGTGCCCGCTGCAGTAAACAGTCATTAACCGCGGCGGGCGGCCTAACTCGCCCGCTTCTATAAATAGATTAACCGCGGCGAGCAAGTTAGGCCACCCGCTGTGGTTAACATGCGTTTACCATGGTGGTCATCTTATGTTGCCCACCACGGTAAATCGTAGGCCATAAATAGCAGCAGCCACCCCCCTCTTCTTCCACATGGGTCTTCCTCTTCTAAATTGTGGAGGGGGAGGCTTTGGCCTTAATTTTAACCAAATCTTTGAATTAAGGTTTAGATCTTGGATTTGGAGGAAGAGAACCCAACAAGACGTACACGAAGGCTCTCTCAACCCTCTTTTATTCATATTTGGTGCCTCTAGCTAGTTCTAGATCTAGAAGCCATGCATTTCAATGAAGAGAGAGAAAGCTTGTGTTTTTGCTTTTGTAATACTTCTTGTTTCTTTCTGCAGCCGCCCCTCTTCTTCCCCACGGGTCTTTCTCTTCCAAATTGTGTGGAGGGGGAAGTTTTGCCCTAAATTTGAACCAAATCTTTGAATGGAGGTTTAGATCTTGGATTTGGAGGAAGAGGACCCAAACAAGGGGTACATGGAGGATCTCTCAGCCCTCTTTTATTCATCTTTGATGCCTCTAGCTAGTTCTAGACCTAGTCATTTCAATGAAGATATAGAAAATTTTTGTGTTTTTGCTTTTGTACTGTGTCTTATTTCTTTCTTGTGATATCTTTCTTGTGATATCGTTAGCTCAATGCCGATTTGCAGGCATTCAAGTCAATGGATAGGTCCAAATGGATGTATCGAGTGAACAGAGTTAGTGATCCGCGGTACTTGGATGGATTGAGGAAATTTATTGCCGTGGCGAAAGCTCACCGTGAGAGGTTGAAGCGGACAACTACCATATGTCCATGTTCGCACTATCAGAACCTGAGAGGCTACATAGACAGCTCGGTGCAAACTCATTTGATTATGAATGGTTTTGTTAAGGATTGATAAAATCAAAATTAGGCGTGACTTCCCGGTACGCACTTCAAAGGTTCAATTGTCATTTTCATCAAATGAACATTCTATATCTCTGCATATACATGTGTTCTAACGGTTGTGATCTCTTGTAGTGCGCCAAACAACCGGACAATTTAGTGCTTTTTGGCTTCTACGCTTGCGAGCACCTAAGGAGGTGCAAGAGCTGCAGCAATAGCTGGAGGCAACTCAAGAAAGGAATGGACTGGTGGATTAATGTGCAAAGCAAACAACACTGCTTCTAGCAAACAAGAGCGGATATATGTAAGTTTGTCTTAGACAAATGTGTATACGAAGGGGAACTGTTCTTCAACACCGATAGTCCGTTAGGGCAAAGGAGTCGAAGTATGAAAATCTTAGGAAGTGGCCTACCATGCTAAATCTAAAGGATTACACTTTCGACATAGATTTTACATAGAGCTAGTAGCTAGTGGTGTTTGTGGGAACTTTGTATATATATGTACATGTGTGTTTGTGATAACTTGAACAATTTCATCAGTTTCATGTGTATGGATAGACAATGAACAACTAAGTGAATGTATGGATGATTTCTGTATGTATGTATGTATGTATGTATGTATGTATGTATGTATGTATGTATGTATATATATATATATATATATGTGTGTGTGTGTGTGTGTGTGTGTGGGAGAGTTCCTAATATATCTGTGAAATGTGGATTGAATTTGAATATTGAAAATGATGTATCCTGTATTTAATGTTTTTTATGTTTTTAATCTGACATGTTAACCGAGGCGGGCATATAACAAAGCCCGCCACAGAAAATCCATTCACCACAGCGGGTAGGTTACAGCGCCCGCTACGGTGATGCCTCCACCGCAACGGACTCGTTTGCCTGCCGTGGAAAATCTAAATTGACCGCCGCTGAAAAGATTTCTTTACTAGTGTAAGTGTGTAACACCCAAAATTTAGAATGTATTTTAAATTAGATGAAAATGATTTATTTATGAAATTATGTGAGCATTCAATTTAGTGAAATAATAAAGTTTATAGAATTAAAATCAATTCCTAGTTAGTAACATGATTGTGCATTCATGCAGCTGCATAATTCTTGTTGTGGTGATCGAGTTGCAAAATCAAATTCAAATGTTTTCAAATTGCTTTGGAATTTGGAATTGGAAAAGGGAAATAAAAAGAAAATGTTTTGCTCTTTCTCTTTCTCTCCTGAAGTCCAGCCCATCCCACACTCTCTCTCTTTCTCTCGGGCGGCCCAGCTAAAAGGCCGAAGCCCATCCAGCAGACCGGCCCACACTTCCCTCTCTCCCTCTTCCCTCCCACTAACAACCGGGCCCTACTTGTCGGCGCTGTCCCCCAACCGTTCTCTCTCTCTCTCTCTCTCTCTCTCTCTCTCTTTCGCTGTCAACCGGGCCCCGTCTGTCGGCGCCAGCTTCAACCGCTTCCTCACCCTCTCTCTCTCGCTGCCAGATGGTCCCACCCGTCAGCTCTCTCCCTCACCTCCCGCCGATTTCGGACGCGCACGCCATCGCGGCAACTGCCAGCGCACGCCACGCCCCCACTCCGCCGGTTCCGCGCCCACGTCCTGAGCCCTCGGCTCCGCAACCGCGCGCCCCGCACGCTCCCTCTCTCGCTATAAAGCGGAACGCCGCGCATCTGCTCTCCCCTTTCCCATCTGCTATCTGCCGAACGCCGCCGCCGCCGCTGTGTCACCGAGAAGTCACACCGGAGCTCGAGCCGCCTCGGTGAGTCCCGTTCCACGCCCGTGTCCTCCCCGCGAATCTCTCGGCCTAATCCCTCTCTTTGTGCCCTGCTTGTGGCCGCAGAACGCCCGACGCCGTGGACGAAGAGCTCTCGGACCGCCGTCGCACGTCGACCGCCGTTCCACGTCGTCAAGCCACCCTGAGCCATCTCTCTCTGGTCTGCTCTGAGCCGCCCGATCTTTGATCTGTGGCCAGGATTAGAATCCCCGAAGGGGTATGTACCCCGGTCCACCGTGGACCAGTGGACCCTTGGGCCCACGCTGAGTCAGCGGGTGCACGGACTGTGCAGTGCACCGCGACCAATCCCGAGCCGCCACGTGGCAGCTCTGCTGACCCCGCACCACAGCGCTGGCGCACTTCTCTGAATACGCTTTCTCTGTTCAAAAGCGTCTTTCCGATCGGTCTGTTTTAATTCTGGAAATTAAATGGGAATTCTATATTTACAGAAATGCCACTACCTTATTTTGTTTATAAAAACTTTATTTTAACTCCGATTTGGACGATTCGAGTTGCGTTAGATTCGTAATGAAATTCTCTACATGTTAAACCATCTGTTGTTTATGTTTGAATTATTTAAATTCAAGGATAATTCAAATACTAAAGATGCTCTTAGAGAACTAGTTTAATTCATCTCTTTTGCGTTTTAAATCCGATTTTCGTGAAATTCGCGTTGAAACGATCGTAGCAATGCGTAGTGTCTTTTTATAAACCTTTTAACTCTGTTTACTATTGATGGTGTACTGTTCTAATATTAGTTTTGTTTGCTTTGTATGTATGCAATTGGAATGCGTGTTGTTGCAATGCCGTGATCGAGTTCAGGCAGTGAGGAGTTTGTTGGAGACCAAGAGTTCTTTGATCAGGAGTGTTTTGATCAGCAAGACTTTGAGAACCAAGGCAAGTATAGCATGGGACCTACCTTGTTATCCTATTCACCATAACTATGATTTCATGTGCATGTGTCTAATTTGATACCCGTAGTATACTTCCATAGAATTGAACTCCTTTTACCTTGACTCCTATGGGTTATGCATATGGGTAGACGGCTAGTGCTATATAAATGACACATGATCCCTGCCAAATGTTATAATGTTTTGAATGAATTGGTGATCCCGTTTATGGCAATTGGAACATAACTCTTTTATAATAACTCACTGTTGGAAAAAGTTGGGACTGACAGTGCTACCGTGAGAGCTACATGGCTCTGACTTTAACTCAGTAGTAGGCTCTTTTCTAGATCGTTAGCGGTTACCCGAAAGGGCGCATTAGGCTCTTGCCGAGCTGGTTATAGTGCGGCCTCTATCCGAGTTTGAGCGTAGGCTGCGAGTCTTTATGCTACTCGGAAGGGGGGCTCTATCACCCCTTGCCAATCCTAGCGGCCCTAATCTTGTTAGACGAGATACTATGAAAGGTTTCATAGTGAACCCCGCCCACTCACCTTGGCAGTGTTATGGGAGTAATTAACCCGGGCATTCGGGGCATCACGACTCACGGGTAAAGATGCACAACCTCTGCAGAGTGTTCAAACTGATATATCAGCCGTGCTCACGGTCACGAGCGGTCCAAAAAACTGACGGTTTAATTAATTAATTAGACCAACATTTATGTTCATGTTGCCACCACCTTTAATGATGATGTTTATGATCTCTTAACTTTGGCAGTGATACAAGTGGGATTCAATTGGGGCTTAAGAATAACCTGATGCTACTTAATAATAAAATCTTGACCAACTAAAAGTGCTAAATGCAGTAAGCCAGTGTCAACCTTTTGAGCTTCATAACCCCATGTTATACTGCTGAGTACGAGTGTACTCACGCTTGTTTTCTTTTCAACTTTTGGATAAAAATCCCAGATGGGTAACAGAAGCAGGAGGCTATGAGGAGTTTCCCGAAGATTTCTAGGCTTGGTCAACCAGTTGACCTTGCCTGTGAGATGGAGCCTCAAGAGCTAGTTGTATCTTCCGTCTGTTTTATTAATTCTTGTAATGGATATATGTTCGTTATGTATTAAACTCTGTGATCGTACTTTGTAATTTGTGAACTTATGTGTGGATTATTCCTGGGCACACATAATGTTTTGCATCCTATTTCGTCCTTGAAATTGGGTGTGACAAATTGGTATCAAAGCTTGAGTTGACTGTAGGACGCAAGCCTAGGTAGAAATGGTCGTTTTAGGATCCTTTGCTTCACTATTTTACTGCTTTCTATCTTGCTCTTGTTATTTACAAAATTTATATGCTTCTATGTCTTTATTCTATTATTTAAAATGTTGTTCTAATTAAGTTTAAACAAAATTCTGTAGATGCCGCCTGTCACGAGGTCTCGCCGTCTGAGCACCAGTAGCTACCTGACCCAGTTCACCTCTCAGACTTCCCAGCCAGTGGTGGACATCTCAAATGACGAGATGGTGTCCGAGTCTGAGGAGGACCCTGAAGAGGAGCACGTGTTGGTGGAGGACGTCAACACGGAGGATGAACATGAATGGATGGACGTGAACCTTGCAGCACCAGCTCCACCACCAGTTCCTACACCAGTTGCTTCACCAGCTCCTGTACCAGCTACTACACCTTCGCCTCTGCCTTCACCGACTCCAGCACCACTCCTCTCACCAGCACCAGCACCTGCCCTGGCGACGCCACTAGAGGAGGAGCAGCCTGGATGGATGCAGGGTGATGCTTACAGATTCCTGCCTCGCTATGACACCAGGTTTAACACTTGGTCAATCCAGAACCCTCTTGATCCTGGCTCTACCTTGGACACCACAGTCAGGCATCTCAATGAGCTCCAAGGAGTCAATGAGAGGTTGCAGGAGGAGTTGCATGGTGAGCAGCAGTCAATGGCTCGTTTCCAGAAGATGGTGGATGACTTGAGGGCCCAGTTGAACATGGCCCCAATTTATGAGAAGAAGCCACCCAACCACATCATGACTGATGAAGCTCCATAGATGATGAAGCCCTTCCCTCTTTGTAATAAGCGTAGTAGTGCGAGTATGTTTTAGTCTTGTGTGATGGATGAACTTGATGCCTTAATGCTTGTACTTATGAACTTGTTTGATTTGGTTCTTTGGTTGTTTGTTAGTGTGAGAAATTGTGGGCCTGTCCACAAGTCTCACAAGTTGGACCTTTAGGTTTAATGTTTGATAATATATCAGTTGGGTTGATCTAGTCACATATCTTCTGTGCTATTTTCTGGAGCAATATATGTTCTTTGCTTTATATCTCCAAATCAGTAAATGTTATGTTGGTGAAACTTTCACACCAGAAAATAGACTTCTGTATCTTTCCAACGCCGCCTGAACCAACCTCATATCTGTTCTGAACTAAGAGATGTTGCTGTTGCAAGATAGTCTTACTGCGCAGTCTATGAACCTGAATAGATCTGTTTGGTTTGAGTTTTTGACAAATATAGTTGCTGAATTTGAAAGTTCAAATTAACATGAAGGTTATAGAAAAATTTCTGATCTTTCCAGCCATATAAGCAGAATTTTTGTTTGAGTTCCAGAGCTCGAGATATGAACTTTTTACTGCAGTGTTGTTGTAAAATCATGCCCAGAAAATTTCAGTTTGACCCAGACATGTTATATGCATTACAAAGTCACTAAACCTTACATCTTTGCTGAAAAACAGATGGACGGCAGAGGTGCTAGAGTTCGTGGTCGCGGACGTGGCCGTGGACGTGGAGTTCCTGTCAACCCGCCACCACCACCGCCTGTTGCACCTGCTGTGTCAGTGGAACAACTGATGGGTATGCAGGCACAATTGATGCAAGCCATGATGCATCGCTTGGACAGCGAGCCTATTGGAATTCTACCGCCAGTCCAAGTTAGGGACAAAAGAGGAGAATTCATGAAGGGACAACCTCCCGTCTTCACCCACGCATCCGACCCTTTTGATGCAGATGATTGGCTCCGAGCTGTGGAAAAGCAGCTGAGCATAGCGTAGTGCAACGACACAGAAAAGGTGTTGTATGCCTCAGGACAACTACAAGGAGCAGCCCAAGATTGGTGGGAATCTTTCCAGTATGGACGTCCTGATGATGCTCCTGATGTCAGTTGGCAGGAATTCAGAGAGGAATTCAGATCATACCATATTCCTGAAGGTATGATGGAGTTGAAGCAAGAGGAATTCAGATACCTCAAGCAAGGCTCTATGACAGTGGCGGAGTACCGTGACAAGTTTGCTCAATTGTCACGCTATGCTCCACATGAAGTGGCTAGGGATTGTGACAAGCAGCGCGGATTCCTAAAGGGACTGTATGATGGTCTGCAGCTCCAGCTCGTGTCCAATGAGTACCCCAACTATCAGACCTTGGTGAATCACGCTATTGTGATTGACAATAAGCGCCGAGAAATGGAAACGAAGAAGAGGAAGCTACAGGGTCAGGCTTCGAGCAGCAACACTCGCCCTCGACCCTACCCGCAGCAAAGTTTGCAGCAGAGGAACCAAGGGCAGCCTAACCAGTGGAACAGGGGACAGTTCCCTCAGCGCAACCAGTTCCAACAACGCTCTCAAGGTCAACAGCAGTATGGAGGCCAGCGCCCACCTCAGCAGGTCTCTAACCAAGCCCAGTGCCAAGTGAATCCCAATACTATAGCAGTGAAGAACAACAACCCCAACAACAGTAACAATAATAAGTGTTTCCGTTGTGGGAAAGAAGGGCATATGTCTTACAATTGTCCTGAGAAGCAGAACGAGCAGGCACCCCAGAATCAGAACAACCAGCAGAAAGGAAGGTACCAACCACCTCCAAACACTGGAAGGGTGAACCATGTATCTGCTGAAACCACTCAGAAGGCACCTGAGGTTATGATGGGTACGTTTAATGTCAACTCATTCCCCGCTACCGTACTCTTTGATTCTGGTGCTTCGCATTCTTTCATATCAGAAGCTTTTGTTAGAATGCATAGTATATCTTTGCGTGCCATGAAATATCGTATGCAAGTAAATTCACCGGAGGGTAGCATACCAGCTTCTGTTTGGAGTCCTTCCACTAGACTTACCCTAAGAGGGTTAGACTTTGAAGTGAGTCTAGTTGTGATACCCACAGCTGGAATAGATCTAATTATGGGAATGGATTGGATGAAACAACACCGAGCTGTGATTCAGTGCCAAGAAAGATGTGTTGTTGTGACATCACCTAATGGGGATAAGATGTGTGTTGAGGTAGAAATGCAAGCACCACCAAAAGCCACTCTGAACCAGTTATCTGGAGATACCTTTGATGAGGAACAAGTGGTAGAAGAATTTCCGGATGTGTTCCCCGAAGAGTTTCCAGGTATGCCACCTGATCGTGATGTTGAGTTTCTTATTGAACTTCTACCTGGTACTGCACCCATAGCTAAAATACCATATAGAATGGGGGTAAAAGATTTAGAAGAACTTAAGAAACAAATTAGTGAATTGCAAGAAAAAGGTTTTATCCGCCCTAGTTCTTCACCTTGGGGAGCACCAGTCATATTTGTGGATAAGAAAGATGGTACTAGGAGAATGTGTGTGGACTACCATTCTCTTAATGAAGTTACCATCAAGAATAAATATCCCTTACCCAGAATAGATGACTTGTTTGACCAGTTGAAAGGTGCATGTGTGTTCTCTAAAATAGATCTCCACTCTGGATATCACCAATTAAAAATCCGAGCGGCAGACATACCTAAGACAGCCTTTACCACAAGATATGGGCTATATGAGTATACAGTCATGTCTTTTGGGTTGACTAATGCACCTGCGTACTTTATGTACATGATGAACAAGGTGTTCATGGAATTTTTGGACAAGTTTGTGGTAGTGTTCATAGATGACATTCTAGTCTTCTCTAAAACTAAAGAGGAGCATGCTGAACATCTGAGGATGGTTTTGCAAAAGCTCAGAGAAAATCAGTTGTATGCTAAGAGAAGTAAATGTGAGTTTTGGTTGAAAGTAGTGTCTTTCTTGGGTCACGTGGTCTCTAATGGAGGTATAGTAGTAGACCCAAGTAAGGTACGAGATGTTCTAAACTGGAACCCTCCAACCAATGTTACCGAAATCCGTAGTTTCCTGGGTTTAGCAGGATACTATAGGAGGTTCATTGAAGGGTTTTCAAAACTAGCTAAACCAATGACAGCCCTGCTAGAGAAAAGTGCCAAGTTTGTGTGGTCTGACAAATCTCAAACGAACTTTGAAGAGTTGAAAAAAAGGTTGACCACAGCCCCAGTACAGACATTACCAGATCTGAACAAGAGTTTCTCAATATACTGTGATGCATCTCGTCTAGGTCTTGGATGTGTGCTTATGCAAGAAGGAAAAGTTGTGGCATATGCATCCAGGCAGTTGAGGAAGCATGAGCTGAATTATCCTACTCATGACTTAGAATTGGCAGCAGTGGTACATGCTCTAAAGATATGGAGACATTATCTAATAGGGCATAAGTGTGATATCTATACAGATCATAAGAGTTTGAAATATATATTCACTCAGTCAGATCTGAATCTGAGACAGCGTCGTTGGCTTGAGCTGATCAAAGATTATGAGTTGGAAGTACATTATCATCCCGGTAAGGCTAATGTAGTGGTCGATGCACTGAGCAGGAAGAGTTATGCTAATGCTTTAAGAATGAAGCTTATGCCTACTGAATTGTGTGCTGATATGGAATCTCTTAATTTGGGATTTACCATGAATACCATGGAGATGAACATAGAACCCACTCTAGAACAAGAGACACGCAAGGGTCAGTTGGAAGATCCGAGACTGAAAGAAATTGCAGAGAATATAGTGCTAGGGAAAGCACCAGGTTTCAAGATGGATGATGATGGTACGTTGTGGTTTGGAAAGAGAATATGTGTTCCCGAAGTAAAGTCTATCTGTGATGCCATACTTCGAGAAGCACATGATTCCTCTTACTCTATACATCCCGGAAGTACTAAGATGTACCTGGACCTTAAAGAGAAGTATTGGTGGTACGGATTAAAAAGGGGTGTAGCAGAATATGTAGCCTTGTGTGACACATGCCAAAGAGTAAAGGCGGAACACCAAAGACCTACCGGTTTACTTCAGCCAATGAAAATACCTGAGTGGAAATGGGAAGAAGTAGGAATGGACTTTATAGTCGAATTACCACATACACTGAGAGGATATGACTCGATCTGGGTAATCGTGGACCGCTTGACTAAAGTTGCTCAATTCCTACCAGTGAAGACTAACTACTCAGGCGCAAGACTAGCAGAACTATATATGGAAAGGATAGTATCCTTACATGGAGTCCCTAAGAAGATTGTATCTGACAGAGGTACTCAATTCACATCACAATTCTGACAGAAGTTACATGAATCTTTGGGAACAAAATTGACTTTCAGTACAGCATATCATCCACAGACTGATGGACAAACAGAAAGGACAAACCAAATTTTGGAAGACATGTTGAGAGCATGTGCTTTACAACATGGTGCCAGTTGGGATAAGAGTTTGCCCTATGCTAAGTTTTCTTACAACAACAGTTATCAGAATAGTCTGAAAATGGCACCAAATGAGGCTCTGTATGGTCGTAAGTGCAGAACTCCTTTATTCTGGAACCAAATCGGAGAGACTCAGGTGTTTGGGCCAGATGTTCTTCGAGATGCAGAAGAACAAGTAAGAAAAATAAGAGATAACTTAAGAGTTGCACAATCCCGCCAAAAGAGCTACGCAAACACCCGTAGAAGAGGCTTGTCATTCGAGATTGGAGATTATGTGTATTTGAAAGTGTCTCCAATGAGAAGTGTAAAGAGGTTCAATATGAAAGGAAAGCTAGCTCCAAGATATGTTGGACCTTTCAAAATTCTCGTGAGACGTGGAGAGGTAGATTATCAGTTAGAGTTACCTGAGAATTTGTCAGGAGTACATGATGTATTCCACGTATCTCAGTTGAAGAAGTGTTTAAGGGTACCTGAGGAACAGATCCCTCTAGAAGAGCTTACTATAAAGGAAGATCTCACATATGAAGAGTATCCAATAAGAACCTTGGAAACAACGGAAAGGTTTACGAGGAGTCGTGTTATAAAGATGTGCAAGGTTCAGTGGAACCGGTACACGGAAGATGAAGCTACTTGGGAAAGAGAAGAAGACCTGAGAAAGTCCTACCCACAGCTGTTTGAGTAAGTCCGTCTGAATCTCGAGGACGAGATTCCTTTTAAGGGGGGTAGAATTGTAACACCCAAAATTTAGAATGTATTTTAAATTAGATGAAAATGATTTATTTATGAAATTATGTGAGCATTCAATTTAGTGAAATAATAAAGTTTATAGAATTAAAATCAATTCCTAGTTAGTAACATGATTGTGCATTCATGCAGCTGCATAATTCTTGTTGTGGTGATTGAGTTGCAAAATCAAATTCAAATGTTTTCAAATTGCTTTGGAATTTGGAATTGGAAAAGGGAAATAAAAAGAAAATATTTTGCTATTTCTATTTCTCTCCTGAAGTCTAGCCCGCCGCACACTCTCTCTCTTTCTCTTGGGCGGCCCAGCTAAAAGGCCGAAGCACATCCAGCAGACCGGCCCACACTTCCCTCTCTCCCTCTTCCCTCCCACTGACAACCGGGCCCTACTTGTCGGCGCCGTCCCCCAACCGTTCTCTCTCTCTCTCTTTCGCTGTAAACCGAGCCCCGTCTGTCGGCGCCAGCTTCAACCGCTTCCTCACCCTCTCTCTCGCTGCCAGACGGTCCCACCCGTCAGCTCTCTCCCTCACCTCCCGCCGATTTCGGACGCGCACGCCGTCGCGGCAACTGCCAGCGCACGCCACGCCCCCACTCCGCCGGTTCCGCGCCCACGTCCCGAGCCCTTGGCTCCGCAACCGCGCGCCCCGCATGCTCCCTCTCTCGCTATAAAGCGGAACGCCGCGCATCTGCTCTCCCCTTTCCCATCTGCTATCTGCCGAACGCCGCCGCTGCCGCTGTGTCGCCGAGAAGTCACACCGGAGCTCGAGCCGCCTCGGTGAGTCCCGTTCCACGCCCGCGTCCTCCCCGCGAATCTCCCGGCCTAATCCCTCTCTCTGTGCCCTGCTTGTGGCCACAGAACGCCCGACGTCGTGGACGCAGAGCTCTCGGACCGTCGTCGCACGTCGACCGCCGTTCCACGCCGTCAAGCCACCCTGAGCCATCTCCGTTCTATTCGAAGTCACGGTGAGCTTCGCCATCGCCCTCTCTCCCTCTCTGAGTCCTTAATTCGGCGAATTTATGGCCCTGTGGCACTGCTCGCGAGCATCCCGCGCCGCCGATAATGGCACGGACGTGGTCAGCACTCCCCGGCCGCGCACCGCCTTACCCGAGTGCCTCTCTAGCATCGCACGGATACACCGCACCTTCCAGCGTCCTCAATTTGACCTCTAATGCGCTGAATTGACTCACCCGCACACACCGATCGAAACCGATCATGGCGCCGCCACGGACCGCTCTGTTCCGGCAAGTCGCCACCTCAACCGAACCCTCTGTCGCACTCGCACGGGCACGCCGAACCTCTCCGTGCTTTTGGTTGAAGCCGAGGAGGTCGGGAGCAGTTTTCCCGCGTTCGCCGGCGAGACTGTGCCGTCGGTATCCATGGCGCCGCCTCTGCTCATTTCCCCGCGTTTGACCGAGTGTACCACGGCACTCGCCACGCTCCCCTCTCTCTCCCCGTGGTTCTCCGGTGGCCAACAGAGGCCTGTAGCCCTTTTCCCCTTCTCTCCGGCGAGCTACTCGCCGTCGGCAATGGGAGCCGCCGCGGTCACTGCCCCCTCCGGCCGACTCTCTCCCTCTCCCTCTCTCTAGTCTGCTCTGACCCGCCCGATCTTTGATCTGTGGCCAAGATTAGAATCCCCGAAGGGGTATGTACCCCGGTCCACCGTGGACCAGTGGACCCTTGGGTCCGCGCTGAGTCAGCGGGTGCACGCACTATGCAGTGCACCGCGCCCAATCCCGAGCCGCCACGTGGCAGCTCTGCTGACTCCGCACCACAGCGCTGGCGCACTTCTCTGAATACGCTTTCTCTGTTCAAAAGCGTATTTCTGATCGGTCTGTTTTAATTCTGGAAATTAAATGGGAATTCTATATTTACAGAAATGCTACTGCCTTATTTCGTTTACAAAAACTTTATTTTAACTCCGATTTGGACGATTCGAGTTGCGTTAGATTCGTAATGAAATTCTCGACATGTTAAACCATCTGTTGTTTATGTTTGAATTATTTAAATTCAAGGATAATTCAAATACTAAAGATGCTCTTAGAGAACTAGTTTAATTCATATCTTTTGCGTTTTAAATCCGATTTTCGTGAAATTCGCGTTGAAACGATCGTAGCAATGCGTAGTATATTTTTATAAACCTTTTAACTCTGTTTACTATTGATGGTGTACTGTTCTAATATTAGTTTTGTTTGCTTTGTATGTATGCAATTGGAATGTGTGTTGTTGCAATGCCGTGATCGAGTTCAGGCAGTGAGGAGTTTGTTGGAGACCAAGAGTTCTTTGATCAGGAGTGTTTTGATAAGCAAGACTTTGAGAACCAAGGCAAGGATAGCATGGGACCTACCTTGTTATCCTATTCACCATAACTATGATTTCATGTGCATGTGTCTAATTTGATACCCGTAGTATACTTCCATAGAATTGAACTCCTTTTACCTTGACTCCTATGGGTTATGCATATGGGTAGATGGCTAGTGCTATATAAATGAAACATGATCCCAGCCAAATGATATAATGTTTTGAATGAATTGGTGATCCCGTTTATGGCAATTGGAACATAACTCTTTTATAATAACTCACTGTTGGCAAAAGCTGGGACTGACAGTGCTACCGTGAGAGCTACATGGCTCTGGCTTTAACTCAGTAGTAGGCTCTTTTCTAGCTCATTAGCGGTTACCTGAAAGGGTGCATTAGGCTCTTGCCGAGCTGGTTATAGTGCGGCCTCTGTCCGAGTTTGAGCGTAGGCTGCGAGTCTTTATGCTACTCGGAAGGGGGGCTCTATCACCCCTTGCCAATCCTAGCGGCCCTAATCTTGTTAGACGAGATACTATGAAAGGTTTCATAGTGAACCCCGCCCACTCACCTTGGCAGTGTTATGGGAGTAATTAACCTGGGCATTCGGGGCATCACGACTCATGGGTAAAGATGCACAACCTCTGCAGAGTGTTAAAACTGATATATCAGCCATGCTCACGGTCACGAGCGGCCCGGAAAACTGACGGTTTAATTAATTAACTAGACCAACATTTATGTTCTTGTTGCCACCACCTTTAATGATGATGTTTATGATCTCTTAACTTTGTCAGTGATACAAGTGGGATTCAATTGGGGCTTAAGCATAACCTGATGCTACTTAATAATAAAATCTTGACCAACTAAAAGTGCTAAATGCAGTAAGCCAGTGTCAACCTTTTGAGATTCATAACCCATGTTATACTGCTGAGTACGAGTGTACTCACGCTTGTTTTCTTTTCAACCTTTGGATAAAAATCCCGGATGGGTAACAGAAGCAGGAGGCTATGAGGAGTTTCCCGAAGATTTCTAGGCTTGGTCAGCCAGTTGACCTTGCCTGTGAGATGGAGCCTCAAGAGCTAGTTGTATCTTCCGTCTGTTTTATTAATTCTTGTAATGGATATATGTTCGTTATGTATTAAACTCTGTGATGGTACTTTGTAATTTGTGAACTTATGTGTGGATTATTCCTGGGCACACATAATGTTTTGCATCCTATTTCGTCCTTGAAATTGGGTGTGACAAAGTGACATGATAAATATATATGATAAGGGTAAATAGATCAGTCATCATCATAATAATAATAGTAAGGGTAAAGTTTCTATAGTAACCTAGTCACTGCACAAGCGTCATTCAATAGAATTAATAAAGAAATAATTCCTAAGTATTCTAGCTACCGTCAAAGCTACGCTAGTTAGTGCAAGTACATCTAGTAATCATTGTTAAGTAATACTACCAATGTTCCCAACCACAATGAGGCCATGAACAGGATGAGTTGATTTCAGAAACCTCAGATATAACAAGATATCCTCAACCTGACAATTCCTCTCTACCAAACCACTACACGAGGGGAGACCTACAAAGGACTCAATGGACCTATCACGTCCACGATCTACCCCACGATCCGGCACAGATGGGGGCATCCACAGATAAACAATGTATCTAAGCACCATGCCTACATACTGCCTACCACTCGCCATACGATCGAGTAGACGAGCGCTATACGAACATGTGCATGAACTCAATAGCAAACTAACAATACTAGACATATTAACGTAGATAATGAACAAAGTAAATAAGAACATATTGATGAAGAATAGTGTTGCCTATAAATATCATAAAACTATAGATAAATACTAAAAATATAATAAGAGAATAAGAACTGTACCAGACTCCAATCTCTTGACAATGTCAGGAGTCCAAGATTGATTGACGTATCTTGACTTCCTCTACTCTCGATCTAACTAAGCTATGCTATGAACTAGAGAGGCTCTAGATGAACTAGGGTTTATGGCTCTGGAAGACTAGATCTCATATGACTTAAACTGAATGGCTCTCCAAATGAATGAGATGATTTGGGGATGCCTCCAGGGGGTGGAGATGACTCCTCAAAGGTGGTGGAGGAAGCTTCTAGAAGACGACGGCAAGTGGGCCTAGGGGGTCCCGCCCGGCTCCACCCCATGCTAGTCGGCCCCACATGGTGGGGTCTGGGGCCCCGCTTCACTTCGGTGTCTGTGGGATCCTCCGTGAGTTGATTAGCAATTGTATCTCCTCGGGATTTATTTGATATCTAATCTAATTTGATTCACTTTACTGCCCTTTTCTGGAATAGTCCCTGGAAAATAATGGAATGCCAAAACTCATGGAAATTGTTAAATAAAACCCTATACTTCTCTGTTTTATTTATGATTGATCCAATTACCATGTTTTAAATAGCGAGCTAAGGCCAAAGTGTTTATCGTTTTATAAACCGTAATTAGCGGACTTTAGCGGCAAAATAACGGTAAAATTGTGCATGAACGCAAATAGCGGCACAATTTTTTTCAAGCTATTTCGGGCTATAGCGGCAAAAATAGCGGGCTATTTTTTTCCTTGTCCAATTATCATATTTATAATTGCATTAAAAGTTGACGCTAACGACCGTCAACAAGCTCCCCCAAGCTTATCCTTTGCTAGTCCCTAAGCAAAGCCTTTCTAATAAACTTGGATCAGGAGTTGCTGCAATGCTTTCACACCTCAAAAGTTCACATGCTTTCAAACAAAACTTCTTCTAAGATTTAGAAAAATCTACTCTAACTTTCGAACTCCCCCATATTACCTTTAACCATGGCGCTTTTACTATCACTTGGGTCTTGAGTAAACGAAAGACAGAGTAATCGATTCAGGTACTATGTCTCAAACTCTTCACTCTACCAAAATTCTGGGTTTTGCAATATTTTTGAAATAAAACTCAGGGCATAATTGTATGACACCCTCAAGTCTCTTATGTATGTGGTATTTGTGGATCTCACTGAGGAATTAATGTCATTCCTTCCTATGCTACTAAATATAGTGTGGTTTCATAAGAATGGCTTCACAAGGTTAGCATACTTACTTTGTATATATTGTAAAGTCAAACAATAGATCGACAGAGAGTCAAGTCATACAATCAAGTCAAGATGTGCATGTATATGTATATGGTGGATATATGGTGGTGATGATGATGAAGGTGGTTGTGGTGAAAACCTAATTCTACTTTGCTCCTTGGAATAAATCTCTCTTTTGGAATTTGGGATATTTTTGAACAACATGGCTAGAGAGTATGAGCTATCTTATTTATTTATTTATTTTTCCTGAGTGGTGCGTCGGACACTTGTCCATTTTTAATTCCTCTCATTTCTTCCTTTTTCGAATAGCTTATGCATAGCTCATACCTCCATCACCAAGAAAAACTTGAGAGAATATAACAAGAACTTTGAATCATTTATTGAATGAATGAAAATGGAATGAATATTCTTGGTGGTGGTTACTCTCAGAGTGAGAGTAAGACCTTTTTCTAGTGGATGAATGGCATGTTGTTGCTTCTACTCTAGTGTAGAGTAGTGCATATTTGGGTGGTGTGTACGTGATCTTCATTTTAAAAGCATGACAAGACTCTTCACAGGGTCCAAAGGTTGACAACACTCAATACAAAGACAAGTAGCATGAATGAGTCTTCCTAATCCAGATGTATAAATGTATATGGATTTGGTAGGAATTTAAACTATGTCATACAAGAGCTCATCATGTAAGATTTTAAATTTTCAAAAGATAAATCACCAGAACTTAGTATTGCTAGGAGTAAGATAAATAGCAGCTCAGACTTTCATGTCATATCTCCCAACTACCTAGACTTAGTTTAAGTATATGCCTCCACAAGTTTTAGGTTCAGAGTAAATTCCCAAATCAAAGTAGTTTTAACCAAAACTTAGGAGAATTCAAGGTTGAAAACTAGGTACTTTAAAGGGATTACGACAGAGAAAATATTCATCATCTCCAAGACACAATTAAAGTTCATAGATTTCATTGACTCTAACAAATTAAACACACACCCTACCTAAACATATCTTTATTTAGGACTCTTAAGACTTGACAGTCATGGACCTTCATGTGCCCACATATTTTTTGGCCATTTTATGTTTTCTTATGATACTATGGTGAACCTTCATGTGCTCACATATTTTTAATATTTTATGACTATAAGATAGACTATATAAATAGCATAGGTATACTTACATGATAACTAGGGGTGCCCTCCCCAAGCTTGATTTTGCTATGCTTGAGTTGAATGATCTATGGATGTAGCCTCCTGGTTGGGCTTACTCCTCCTTGGCGCTTTCAATCCTGCATGGTTATACTCCAACAAGAACAAACAAAACTCGAGGCTCCATTATGACAATGGGTTAGCTGTCAGTCAAAAGAGTAATTGAATATTCTTATGAGCTAATGTAAAATTTTAATAGATTCTAACAGGAATTGAATATCTCATCTCTTTTTAGAATTTTCTATTTTATAATTAAAGAGAAATAAAAAAAATTATGCTTAGTATTTTTATGCCACCACAGTAAATTCCCTTATGGTATTTCCATAAGTTCCCTCACATGCGGCTTAGTATTTTTATGATGCAATGATAAATAAATATTTATTTTGTTTTCCTTTAAAATGCAGAAAGATAAAGGTGATAAAATTACTAATGCTAATTAATTAGATAACTACCATTTTTACCTTGTGTCAAAGGAACGGGATTTATAGTCTACCGATAAGACTAGATAGGAGAGAGTACTTACTTGTCTGATTTATCATCTGAGGTTGACTCAGACGACTCCTCTTTATCTTGTGATGCATCTTTGTTCTCCTCCCACCATTCTTGTGCTCATACTCGTGTCTCTTCTGCTTCTTCTTTTGCACGTAGCTCCATTCTTTCAATTTCTTGTCCCCACTCATCCCAATGATTTTCTTCCACTGCTTCTTGTTCCTAAACATTGGATTGGTTTTCATATCTTGTGACTTCTCCAGGATAGTCTGCCCATCCATTCTTCAACGGTTGGGTTGTTTGACGGTGGGTATGACATCTCCTTCTGTTACATCGCTTCTTGGGTTGCATTTGATTAGTATAACTATTGAATTTGCAGCATACCTTTGCAATGGGTAGGTTGAAGTGGATTTGTACAGATGCGATGAATATGATGGCTCTAGCGGTGTTGAGAAACAGTCTCCCCAGGATAAGAGTCATATCTTCTTCATCCTGCATGTCAAGTACTACAAAGTCTACAGGAATATATGAATCTTGAATTTTTACCACCACATTCTTTGCTATGCCTTTGGGAAATCTGTACGTCAGGTCCGCAATCTGCAACTGCATGTAGGTTGGGTACAAAGGTATACCATCAAATAAATGATCATAAGTTACCTTTGACATTATGTTGACACCTGATCTTGTGTCGCAGAAGGTCGAAGGGAAGATTGTCTTTCTGATGGTACATTCAATGGTTGGTACTCCTGCGTATGGTGAGGCTAGCAAGTGATCGTGCTCCGTATTGACGGAGTTAATCATTTGGACTTTTCCTTCTGAGGCCTGGCTCTGCTTGTTCTTCCATCTTCTTCTATTGTTCTTCTTCATGGGTACTGCTGGTTGATCTTGTTCATACTGTCTTCGTGGAAGTGCGGGAGTGTTGAGCATGCGGTTCTTGAATGAGAACTTCTCTTTCTTGTATTTTATGAAAAAGACAATCTTGGTATGCTCTGCATAGATGATTGCTTTAGTTTTGTATAAGAATGGTCGGCCCAATATGATGGGTGCTCTTTCATCTCCTCCTGTCTCCATGACCACAAAGGTCAATGGGAACATATGATTGTCCCACTCTAATGACGACTTCTTCTAGAACTCCCTCGGGGTACCAGATGGACTGATCTGCAATCTGCAAACGCATGTTTGTGTACAACAGAGGATCTCCCAAAATCTTTTCATATATTACCTTAGGCATGATGTTGACACTTGCGCCGAAATCATAGATAACTTATGGGAAGGTGTGACATCCTATGGAGATAGGAATGACAGGCCTCCCTGGGCCACCTTTCTTCTCGGGAAGTGAATAGTCAATCCACTTCACATCAGCGGGCTGAGTGTAGTAGTTGGCTGCATTGAAAATGTCGACAAGATTTGCAGTTTCTAAATCTTCTGGTTGGCCCGGAATCTTACCTTCCTTAATTGGGGGAACAGTAGCTGCCAGCTGAGCTAATTGTATTTCTAACATTTTGTTGAAGTTGTTTTGATTTTTGATAATAGAAGCAAAGATATCCATCCTAGTATTTATATTTTCTAGTGCTTTATCATTGGATGCTACCATTTTAGATGTTTGTTCGAGTAGTTTGGACTGACCAGTAACTAGATCTCTTAAAGGTGGAAAATTGTAATTGTTGTTACCTTGATAATTACCTTGTCTAGGTTGCTAATTCCATCCTTGGCCTTGCTGAGGATGATAATTATAGTTATTGTTCATGAAGTTTACATCCTCTTGTAATTTAGGATATTTATTTCCTGAATGCCCAATATCTCCACATTCTTCGCAAGTCATGCGAGAGTCATTGATATGCATGACATCTCTCTTCTCGATGTCTTGGCTTTCAAGCTTCTTCATTATAAGGTCTAGCTTGGCGGTGACCATGTTAGCTTCCTTGAGTTGATGTATACCTCCTCCTCTCTTGCGAGGTTGATTGTGTTCTTCATTCTAGCTCTAAATAAAGGAAATCTTCTCACAAAGAAATGTTGCATCGGAGGGCTTAAGTGACAAGAAAGCTCCTCCAACTGTGGCATCCATAGATTCACGGGAACTAGTGACTAGTTCATGATAGAAAGTCTGTAACAATAGCCAATCTTCGATTCCATGATGAGGATAGCTGGCAATGTAATCTTGAAAATGTTCCCATGCTTCGGCGAACGATTCATCATGTTGTTGTTGAAAGCTTGAAATTTCCCACACAGAGCATTGGGCTTGCCTATAGGAAAGAACTTGGTCAGAAAAGAACTTATCCCATGTAGTGTTGATATCCTTATTTGTGTAGAACCACTGTTTTGCTTTCCCCAAAAGTGAAAATGAGAAAAGGCGGAGTAGAGTAGCATCTCTCGATACTCCTTTAATCGTGAAGGTGCTGCAGATTTCTAGAAAGTGTTGTAAGTGTGCACTTACATCTTCATGAGCCTTTCCACAAAATTGATTAGCTTAAACCATGGTGCTGAGAGCAGGCTTGAGCGCAAATCCATCATCTCCAACATTAACTACAGGTCCGGTGCGGATGTTGGCAGTAGTTGGGGCAGAGAATTCTCGCAGTGTCTTCTCGGCCATAGCTTCAAAAGCAATTGCTAAATTGGATTCTAGTTGTTCTTCTTCCGATGTTTGAGCTTCCTCTCCTGAAGAGTGAGCTTCAGCTAAGGGTATTTCTGATTGTGATTTGGTATTATCCCTCACTTGTGCAAACTTTGGCCTTCTTAGAATGAGTTTCTCTGGATTTGAAGTGAAATTATCTAGAAGAGAAAAACTGTACATTCATTTACCCTGCATAAGATACACAGATAAATAGAAACAACGGTAACCTTGCTTGAGTAATAGGTTGATTGGTTAATCGATATTTATTCATTTGCATATGGTTATCAATACTTCCTAAGTTTAGATACCTTCCCTGGCAACGACGCCAACAATACTTGTTGCATTTCTTAACGACATCACCAAGAATATAGTTCTTAGCAATGGTGCCAAAAATGCATGGTATCTAATTAACTTGCCTTTAGCAACTAGCCACTTATCTTTTACCTTATACTCCTAGGCATGGAACTAGGTTGCCATCCCTAATTATAGAGCTAGGAATGTTTAATGGTATTTATGAAATATTATATTTTATGTATGACTAGGCATAAATAAATAATGATAGATATGAAATTATAAAGAACAAATGATTCTGCAAGTGGACAGATTAATATACCATTGTAGCATTTTACCTAGAGTATTACCAGGTTGTCATTTATATTCTACCACTAGGAAGGTCTAGTTAAAACTGATAATCTGTAGTATTGATAACAAGCATATGAAATGAATGAAGGGATTTAACCAACAATGATCTTTACTCTTAAATAGGGGTAAGTCACATGATAAATATATATGATAAGGGTAAATAGATCAGTCATCATAATAATATGATAACGGTAAATATGATAAGGCGCCAACAATTCCTCCCTACCAAACCACTGCACATGGGGAGGCCTACAAAGGACTCAATGGACATGTCACATCCAAGATCTACCCCACGACTCGGCACAGATGGGGGCATCCGCAGATAAGCAATGTATCTAAGCACCACGCCTACATACTGCCTACCACTCGCCATACGATCGAGTAGACGAGCGTTATACGAACATGTGCATGAACTCAATAGTAAACTAACTATACTAGACATATTAACGTAGACAATGAACAAAGTAAACAAGAACATATTAATGAAGAATAGTGTTGCCTATGAATATCATAAAACTATAGATAAATACTAAAAGAGAATAAGAGAATAAGAACTATACTAGACTCCAATCTCTTGACAACGTCGGGAGTCCAAGATCGATTGACGTATCTTGACTTCCTTTACTCTCGATCTAACTAAGCTATGCTATAAACTAGAGAGGCTCTAGATGAACTAGGGTTTATGGCTCAAGATGACTAGATCTCCTATGACTTAAACTGAATTAATCTCCAAATGAATGAGATGATTTGGGGATGCTTCCAGGGGGTCTGCCCTCTATTTATAGTCCGGTGGGGTGTATGATAGCTGTTGGATCAAACCGACTTAGTGTAGAGCCGAGATGACTCCTCAAAGGCGATGGAGGAAGCTTGTAGAAGACGGTGGCAAGTGGGCCCAGGGGGTGCCGCCCGGCCCCACATGGTGGGGTCTGGGGCGCCGCTTTGCTCTGGTGTCTGCGGGATCCTCCGTGAGTTGATTGACAACTGTATCTCTGCGAGATTTATTCGATATTTAATCTGATTCGATTCCCTTTATTGCTCTTTTCTGGAATAATCCCTAGAAAATAATGGAATGCCAAAATTCATGGAAATTGTTAAATAAAACCCTAGACTTCTCTATTTTATATATGATTGATCCAATTATCATGTTTATAATTGCATTAAAAGTTGATGCTAACGACCGTCAACATAGACAAAGTCAAAACAAGGGTAAGCTTGCTAAAGAAAAAGGTTGTAGTCTATCTATATGTATTTATGTCTAAACCCATATTTCTCTTTTCTTCTAAAATATCTTTTATGAAAAAACATCCCTATTAAATTATATCCTAGCAAATTAAATTGATCATCGCTTCCCCGGCAACGGCGCTAGATATGCTTGTTGACATTTCTTAACATCACTACACACTAAGTTGTCATCCCTAGCATGATATCAGAAATGCTGGAATAAAATCTACACTTGACAGTTCTAAAAATACTTCTATAGAATATATCCACAAGCGCATAGACAATTCTCCTATTGTAGCATTTCACCCAGTAAGATTCTCCGAGTATTGTTGATTTATTTATGCCAAAAGGAAAACTTTCAATTAATTACAGGAATAAAATAGGGATAGAAAAGGAAACCTAAATGCACATAGATTTGACTATAAATGTGTAGACCTATGATTAGACCAACCTCTCTAATTCTTTAGCAGGGGTAAGTCATGTCAAGATAAATAAATATGATAATAAAAGTATAAGATAAATGGTATTCCAGAGATAGAAAAGAGTCACTCATAATATAATCAGGCAACTTGAGATTCGGCTACAGTAGAAGACTCCTAAGTAATTACCAAATGAAAAGGATCTAAGAACAGCCTACCTACATATTCTCATCTATAGGATAACTGACTCAGAAAACCTCATAAGGAGCATCAACTAGGGAGGCTATTAAGACGGAACCGTCACCTCCGTCGCGACCGCGCTCTGCCAGGCCTATATGCGAAGGATGGACTACAAATGAATCAACGCAGCTATAAGAGTCACCTACGCAAACTACCACATGGCACAGCACATCAGGACAAATCCGTAGGTACATATAATATCCAAGCACGACGCTTGCATAATACATACCACCTAACCCACTCGAGAATTGAATTAGGCGCTTTACGATCATATAAAGATAATTATCACCAATCATAATTATATCGAGTATGCAACCAGAATAAACTAAGCACTCAATAAGTAGCAATATAATAAAGTAAAACAAGGTCATATTGAGATACAAGATAAATTACCGATCTCTAGACAAACGGATCTAGAATCCCGAGCGTATCGCCCAACTCCAGTTGAACCTTGCTAGCTACCTAAGCTAATGACTTGAAGAACTGGAGCTCTAATCTAATCTTGGGAAATCCTAGATCAATTCTAATCTTGAACTAGATCTGACTTGACCTGGATCAGTTGCTTCCTGGGGGTACATGGCCCTTTTTATAACCCGGTGGGATGCACGACAGCCGTTGGATGAAACCGACTTAAGGTGGGGATCAGATTAATCCTCGAAGGCGATGGAGGAATACTCCAGAAGGCCGTAGAAGGGGCCCATGGGGGTGGCCGGCCGGCCAGAGGTGGGGCTGGCCGGCCGCACCTGGTGGCGCCTCGTGCTCCGCTTTGTTCCGGTGTCTTCTAGATCCTTCTTGATTATTTTGGTAAATATCTCGTCGGAGGATTTTTCTAATATTTATTTTTATTTGATTACCTTTATTACTCTTTTCTAGAATAGTCCCTGGAAAATAATAGAATACCAAAACTCGTGGAATTTGTTAGATAAAGCCCTATACTTCTATATTTTCCATGTGATGGACCCATTTATCATGTTTATAATTATATTAAATGTTGACGTTAACTAGCGTCAACAAGAAGTTGTACAATGATTATGTTAAGAAGAATCTGACACCAAATTTCAACACTAGGGTCCGCTATCAAAGTTGAGGCCTTATCAGGATGAATTTATGCAATGCAAGACATCAGAAGTGGGTACAGAGCGGTTACAAAGGAACCGATAGAACGCCCAACAAAAGGAATACCACCATCATTTGGGATCAAGTGGCTACAAGACTGCCAATGTAAAGTGGCAAAAGCTGGAATCAATGTTAATTGAAAAGTAGATCGTACCATCTCCATTTGATTGGACCGAACGCTATAAGAATTGTTTTTTTTGCACATGGTGGATCACTTGACCTAGAAACCAGGGGGTTAGTTTATGGTGAAAACATTCGAGAGGTAGCAGAAAGACTTTGTCAGGCTATAATTGCTTCTGGTAGTGGTGCGTTTAAGCCCAACAGAGAATAGGATGAACTAACATATTCCCTCCAGACAGCTGAACACGGTGGAAGAACAAGAGGCAAAGGGGTGATTTCTTGGGAGCATGGCTTTCCTAAGGACAGAGCCACATACAGAAGCCGTTAGAGAAAGAAGGATGAGGAGAACGAGTGGTTACGAAGGTTGGAGATGGCGGTGCTTGAATCTCAAGAGAGAGAAAAGGCTAATGAGTCTAGAATGCAGGATGAAATTAGATGACAAGTGCAAATAGGATTGAGTTCTCAAAGGCAGTCAACGTCACATCCGAGAGATAGCCCTACTAACTAGATTATAAGTAGTTGTTCTTCCACAGAGCTACTAGAGGATGTAGGGTTACGCTTCCCTATGGATGACATCACTAAACCTCTCACCACATGTGAGCTACACGTTCAAAGAAGAATGCCAACATCACTAACCAAGAATACATGGTCAAATAATACCACCTGGATATGCTAGCGTCTCCATGGATAGAGTTGTTAAAGTATTCAACAGAGTGGTTCTTGACATTCTAGGAGGTGATGGGGAGAAGAGTCCCAGAGAAGCGGTGCATTCATTTATTCTATGGCGCAAGAGATACATTGTTATTCCCAGGGCATCGCCTCTTAAACAACCTCACCATATGTTCAGATGCAAGTGAAAAATTTGTGAGCAATTTTCTAATGACTAAACAACAATGTACAAATATAATCTAATTTTGTTTTCTCACATAGCAGGGCTCCGACCAACCTAAAATCCCCGGATCATCAGAGTGCTCCGAGGAGGTCCCCAACACCGCAAAGGAAGTCTCCAATGCCTAGAAGGAGGTATCCAACGCCAAGAAGGAGGTCTCCAACACCACTAGCGTCACAACCTCCAAGGCGATCTCCAATGCCGACAAGGAGGTCTCCAACTGTAGGGTCGAGATGGCGGACTAGAGGGGGGTGAATAGTATTTTCTAAAAACTTACGCGCAGCGGAAAACCGAAACAAAAGCGGAATTAAAACTATCGGGCTAGCCAAGACTACACCCCTCTATCTATAACTTTAGCACCTAGCAAAGGATCCTAATTAGGCTCACTAAGGTGCAAAGCTAGGAAGCTCACCTAAACAAGTCTAGGTTGCAAGGTCACACAAACCTAAGCAACTAGTACTCTAAGCACAAAGGGAGCTCCTACACATACTAGTAAGCAAAGCACAAAGCACCTAAGCTCACTAGCAATGCTCTCTAGCAAGACTACACAAGTCAACTAGAGAGCTAAACTTACTTAGCGACACAAACTAAGTAATGTGACTTACAAGGCTACACAAGCCAATAAGCCACTCAAGAGCTACTTCTAAGCTACACAAGCTAGAAGGTAACTAGGCAAGCCACACAAGCTAAACTAGTTACAAGAGCAACAAGAAACCACTAGCACAAGTATATGAAAGTAAATACAAGCTAGTGATTTGAAGAATGCAAACCACCGAGAAGATGTACAAGGTTGATGCAGTGATTTTTCTCCCGAGGTTCACTTGGTTGCCACCAAGCTAGTCCCCATTGTGTCGACCACACACTTAGTGATTCGGCGGCTAATAGGCGTTCACAAGCCTAGCCCACTAACTCGGGCGCCGTAAGAATCTACCCACAAGTGAGGGTAGCTCAATGAGATGCTCAACTAGAGTTTCTCTTCGCGATCCCTGCGGGACGAGCACAACACCCCTCACAAGCACTTCTCCGGAGTGCCGCACAATCTTCTTGCGCGCTTCGATGGAGCCACAATCCACCAAGCTGTCTAGGAGATGGTAACCTCCAAGAGTAACAAGCACCACGAGCTTGCAACACGATCACCTAGTGCCACACGAAGCTATCTCTCAAAGCAACGCACTAGAAATCACTCACTCACAATTAGAATCGCACTATTGCTTGCATAAGTGAGTTAGAGGGCTCCTTCACCAAGCACACTAGAGGCAACACATGCCCAAGGTACTCAACCAACCCCAAGGGCCGGCCAAGGGCTATAAATAGCCTTCCCATCGAAACTAGCCGTTTCCTCCTCTTCTCACGCTTTCTGTAGAGGGTCCGGACGCACTTTTCAGTGGGGTCCGGACCTCCTGTCCGTTTGAATCTTCCCGTTGGCGTGCTCGCCGATCGCTGCCACATGCCTCCGGATGCGTGCAACAGTGCCACACCAGACCATCGCACGCCGTGTCTAGATGCAACACAGAGAGCTCCCGAGAGCTCAAAACAGTCCGGTCAGCATCCGGACTCCAGCGTCCAGACCACACTCTGCGTCCGGACTCAACACAGAGCCAAACCAGAGAGGGCCAAACCTCCGGACGCAGATCCAGAGTCCCCGTCCAGACCAACAATAGCGTCCGGATCCTCTGAGTCAGAAAGGGCATGCTTAGGGTTAGCTTCCGGACGCATCGGCGATGGTTCGGACCAGCAGTGCCCCAGCGTCCGGACCAGCGTCCGGAGCTCACACCCGAGCCAATCCGAGCTGCCTCTTTCTCCTTGCTTCTCATGTGCTAACAAATATGTGTTCTTCACCTTGTGCATGTGTGTTAGCATTTTCACAAACATTTTCAAAGCATTTTTCACTTGCACTCACCGCGCCACTCGATCCTAATGCATCGCAAAGTTAGATCGCTCACGGTGGCACTAGATAACCGATATGCAAACAAGTTTGCTCCTCTTGATAGTACGACTATCTATCCTAAACCCGGTCATATACTTCTCTACACAACAATGACCGGTGAAATGAAATGCCCTATAGGTTATACCTTTGCCTTGCGCATTCCATTCCCTCTCTATCTCCAATGTTGATGCAACACATGCACCAATCAATCATCAAATGATATGATCCACTTCATCTCATCACATGACCGTATTAGTTCATCGATCTTGACCTCACTTGCTCTTCACCGTTGCCTTGGTCCATCGGCGCCAAGCATCACCCGCTTGCCCTTCACACTTGCAACCGGCCCATCAAGCCAAGCCTCATCTTGATCTTCTCCACCTTGGTCACATGACTCCATGTCATGTTTCATGTGCAATTAAGCTTCTTCATCACACAATTACCTGTGAACTAATCTCCTGTGTATATATCACTCAAACACATATTAGTTCACCTATGTTGTCACTCAATTACCAAAATCACACAAGGACCTCTCACCAACACCACCGACACAACAGTTGTTTCCAAGGCAATCTCCAATGCCGCCAAGGAGGTCTCCAACGCCTCTGCCACAGCAGCCGTCTCACAGGCGATCTCCAACGTCGGCAAGGAGATCTCCAACGTCGCCACCACCTCCGCCTCAGGTGGCCAAGAAACCTGCCACTAATAGGTCTGCCCCGTCACAATCGACGAAGTTTTCATCCCCACCGGCGAAGAGGGCAGGCTCCAGTAGTAAGACAAAGCTTATTCCCCAAAAGCTGCCTTATGAAAAGACCGATGAGGAAATTAGTGCTAAGGTTCATGAATATTTGATGAGTTCTTTGCATATTTGAAAAAGAAAGCAGAAGCTAGGTGAAACCCTCCAAAAGCGCACTTCTGCCTAACTTCAGCAGAACTAAGAAAGAAGGTTGGGCTTTTGCCTATCACTTTTGCCCTAAAAGCCAAAAGCTCTACCAAAGGGATAGAAAGCCATAGGTCCTTTTGACAAAAAATAACTTTTACTAGCACAAATCCAAAAGCACCTCTCCTGCTTTCACTGGTTCTCAAAGAAAAGGGTTTGTTGTTTTTTCTTTTCGTGAGCTTTCTTTCTCGTAGGTTGCAAGCATGGATTCGGTCGTGCAAGCGTGGGTGTGGGCGCATCTATGGCTAGCTCTGGCCTCAGTCCTACCCCTGCATTGACTATGAAAGCCCTAGTTTGGCTTTGATTAATTCATGAAAGATTTAGTACTAACTTAGTTTCTATGTGCTGAATTGAAATAGGTTGGTACAAGTCATGTGAGGATGCCAAGCGATCATGATGATGGATTGTGAAGATCACATGTGTATGATCAAGTGCTCCAAATTGAAAAGAAAACGAGAAAAATAAAATGAGATCAAAGCAAAGGTATAACTTGATAGGGTTTTTTGTTTTGGCACTAAAGATAAGATAGAGGGTGTGATTGTATTTAGGTTTGTTAGCAATACTACCAAGAGGGGAAAAATCATAGTGATTCAGTTATCAAGTGCCAATAGGTGATCTAACTAGTTTCATACGCATTAGACATAGTATGCTAACATAACACCATTGAAAAGGACTTGCGAAAATACTAACATATATGCAGAAAGGTGATACACATTATGTTCAACACTTATGAGAAAGGGTAAAGACATTGGAAAAGAAACAGGGTTCACTACAAGTGATAGGACACTGGTCTCCGTGAGACTGGACGCATCTAGTGCCTAACCCTAGGCTCAGGTTCACTAAATGTGGACTGTACGTTGAGTGAGTCTGGTTAGTGCTGATCGGAAACATCCGGTCACCAAATGTCGTATCTGAAACCTCTCCCTAGAAACAATCGGAATCAACACAACTAAACATAACGCTCGCACTTTTCATGCATCCGGTGCACATAACATGCATGCTGAAAAGTTTGAGCGGATCGAACACTGTCAGGGTCCGGTCACCAGGGTCTAGACACGTCCGGTTGATGAAAAATCTCTAAAACCTCTATACATGATGACCGAATACTAAGCTCTATCACATCCGCGGCTGATGCAACATAAAAAAGAATTGTGCATGTGGTAACCACTGGGATGTATTGAACGCAGTTGAATGGTGAAAGCATGTGGCAACTATTCATGCACCAGACCCATCTGATGTTGTAGATAGTCACATCCAGTCACCTCATAGAAATCAAGATGAAGGGCCAACGACTCTTTGAGCCGTGTGTCCCTATTTATGCTTGGTGGCCACTGAGGGTGTACAACTCTTGGCCATTTATTTCACTTGACATCACGTAGAGGTAAGATGCTCCACTCCCACCACTCCTACTTGATTGTTGATCTTTCTAGTGTGTTGGGAGATCAAGCTAGTGCATTTACATAGCGTAGGCGCATCGCTGTATTTTTTCTTTTTACACATGGAGTTTGTCGACTCTAAGACAGCTTGGAGTAGTGTGGATCATGGAGCAGAGGTTGTTGAGTGTCTCCGGCTCTAATGTGGATCGTTAGGGGTTCTGAAGACTTCCCTAAGGGATCGACTTCATGAAAGACATCTTTAGTGGATTTTTTGTAGCTTGTAGATCATCATCCTGTGTTGATTGTGCAGTACCCGGCTACGGTTAGTTGTGTCAAGCCTATTTGCGTGTGAATTACTAAGTGGATGCATCGCTATAACAAGAAGTAGCATGCCGACAAGCAAGTAAACCTCAGTAAAAATCCTATGTCATTTTTGTTGTTGACGATATCAGTTCTGTATTAATTGATTGGATATTCTATCATGATGTTGGTATACTCCACTCAACTCTACATTTGCATTTGCATTGATTACATTCCTGCCTTGTGTAATTGCCTATCTAGTATTCCTTATGTATCTCTAACATTGATAGGTCTTTGATCACTATATAGATTACGAGTGCTCTTTGATCACTATATAGATTACTAGTTTTGCATTGTGTGCCCTGCTAGAAACAAGAATTGTTGGATATATAGGTGGCTTGAATCCTTTTGGTAGTGCTAGTTCTAAACTTTCTTATAGGGTTGTGTTTTAGTAATCACTTTATTTAAGTTTACATGTAGATCTTTTATTAGGCTATTCATTCTCCTCTAGCCATATTAGAACCTTTCATCCTGTACGGACGACGGCAAAGTTCCCTACCTATGAGATGCGGCAAGGACCTCCATCCCCATGCGGCCATGCTATCAAACGCCAGTGAACACCTCTGTCCCCACGTGCCTCGATGGCCCCGGTCCTCTCCTCCCCTACCCCTGCTCCAGTCGAGCACCTTCGTCCCCACGGCCAGCGAGCACTTCTGCCCCACGCCACCCCACAACCCCAGTCTCAAGAGAGTGCGGGAGCTCTAGTGGTTGGTGCTGGCCTCAATCCCAGTGCGTGGTGGTGAGCGTGGGAAACCTGTGGAGCAGGTGCGGGCATCTTCGCCACGCGACCTCCCGGACTAGCGTTTGTAGCTTTGCTACGGCGTGCTCCAACGAGCGCACCCTACCATGTCTGATGAGTGAGGCTTGCTCTGGCGAGCGCGAACAGCCCTGGTGGTGGTGGGAAGAAGAAGGTTTCAGTGTCGATGACATATGGGATCCACTTGTAAGTGGGGTAGTTTTTCCAAAAGCCACCTAGGTCTACAAACAGACTTTTCCAAAAACATAACCCACATTCCATAGTAGTTTTTCCAAAAGCCACAACTAGCATCATCTTTTCAAAAGCCACAACTCAACCGCCTAGTGAAAACTCGCGTGTCACTGCATATCAGACTGCTCCCTGGGCATGTTTGTCCATAAAGGACCATGTTACCCTGTATCGACTCAAATTTGATCCTTTTTATTTCTAAGTGCTTCCCAAACTCTAATGCAAATATATTTCATTACTTTTATGCTGTCAACACTATTCCGTCATGTACCAGCGACAAGATATCTTCCCTTGTATATGTGGCTGAGATGATTATTCACCTCGTGTTTGAATTAAAATTAAGGATCACAATTGTTTGCCCCATGTGATGAGACTTGCAATATACTTCATCCGTCTTAATATATAAGGTGTAATTACTTTATATTCTTGTCTTATAATGTAACGTGTGCTCTCAATATATGCACATATGCAGTGTCGAAAAGTAGAACTAAAAATTAATGTCTTTTTAATCTTTGAAACAGAGGTGGGAGTAAGTATATACTATCTTATAATACTAGTTGTAGTTGTAGTAATGAGAGGTCCTCATAAATGGAGTCTCTAATCACTTCTTATGAAACCACACAATAAATATCTATGATTATTTATTCTAACAATGATCGGAAACATTGGGTAATTAATTGGACACATTCTAATCATCAATTAAAACTATGTCAAATTCACATTTGAAACATTCAAATAGATGACAGCGGCTCTTTCCATGCGGTACGCATTTGATAGAGACTCCTGCATGCGGCAGTACTATAAGCGCGCATATAAATCCTGTGTACAGCCCGGAGCAACAAGCAAAACATAGCCTCAAAGCAAGCTCTCTCATAAATTTTCATGGCTTCCCTCCACTCCATCTTCCTCGGCGCTTCCTTGCTCCTCGCCGCCGCTGCCTATTTCCACAGCCACGCCACGGGTGGTGGTGGCAGCGGCAGCACCACACACCTCCACTTTTTCATGCACGATGACTACACCGGGCCGCACCCCACCGCCATGCGGGTCGTTTCCGGCCGGTCCCTCTTACCCACGGCATCTACCGACGACGGCACCAACAACAACAGCATCACCACCGCTGGGAGCAAACTTTCACTGCTGCTGTCATCGCCACGGCAGTTCGGCGACGTTGTGGTGCTCAACAACGCGCTGACGGACGGCCCCCGCGGGGACAGCGCGCGCGTCGGCACGGCGCAAGGTTTTGCCGTGCGCGTGTCGGAGGGCGGCATCGTGTCGCACCTGACCATGCACATGGTCCTTGAGGCCGGCGAGCACCGCGGCAGCTCCGTGACAGCGAACGGCCGCATCGACATGGACGACAAGGTGCGTGAGTCCGTGATCATCGGCGGCACCGGAAAGTTCCGTTTCGCGCGCGGGGGTACATGCTCACCAGGAACTACGACTACGACCTTGCCCGTGGAGGCATCGTCGAGATCGATGTCTAAGTGCAGCACTAGTTTGAGTTCATTATTGGTTCATGTGTGTATGTCGGGTGTCGTCATTCACATCATCACATGCATGTGTGTGGTGATTGCTATGTGCGCTGAATGTGCTGAAGTTGCTATGCATGGTGTGTGTCTTTGTAATGTTTTCTTTGGTACATGCCGACTGCAATTGTTCAATAATTTACGTCCAATCTCAGTTCTGCTGCTACTAAAATACAGAGAACCTACGGAAGAACAGAGATGAACCTACTGAAGTTCTAAAATTGAAAGTACATTAGAAAAGATTGTTAGATGACACCAACTATTGGATTATTAGATGACACCAAATTGTAGTACATTAGAAAAGCACAACAACCCAAGGTTTAAAACAAGCTGTGCGTATTCCAAAAAATCTGCCCACTACACCATCCTATGAGATAAATTCAATAGCTAAATCAATGAATTGAAAATTCCACGCCAGGGTCTTAGTATTCCAAAAATAATAGACCACATTTACAAAATCAACTAGACCAGTATATGAATCTGTCCCTAGGTAAATCAGATTAGACAACAGCTAGCTGCTCAGGAACTTGGTGGTGGGTCTAGTGGAGTGGTTGGGCTCGGAGTCGGAGTCGGAGCCGGAGCCGGAGAGGGAGGTGGCGCGGGAGGAGGAGGAGTTGGGGGTGGTGCAGCCGGATGAGAGCGCGATGAAGCGGTCGTCGTCGTCGGAGAGCGACGAGGTGGAGGCAAGGACGACCCAGTCGTCGACGGAGTCCTGATCCGAGTCCATGGCGAGCGAGCGGGATCGGATGGGTTCTCGCTCGGAGGGGGTGGAATTGGAATGGGGATGGGGGAGGTTGTGATCGGCCAAATGGGGATGGGGATGGGGGAGGCGCGGCGCACGGACGCGAGCCTTCATCTGCGGGGCGGCGGCGGAGGAAGGGAGAGTGAGGGGATGCACCACGGCCCCACGGGTTGGGGACTTGGGGGAGACTGTGAAAGGGGCGGGGCTGGGCTCAGGGATGCGTGCAGACTTGAGTCCATGGTTCACCAAATTTCATAATTTTTTCGGGTCCGAGATTCTAAGGAGTGACGCGGGTTTAGAAAGTGAGTCACTGATATCTACACATATCAGTGACGCGTATATAAAACATGTGTCACATTTCTTATCTGTGACTCATATTGTTGACCCGCGTCACTAATAAGGTCATCTATCAGTGACACACCGGAGAACACGCGTCACATTTTTTATCAGTGACGTGGGTTCCGTTCAAGAGTCACTGATACATTGTTATTTGTGACGCGTCTTAGTCCCAAGGCATGTGCAATAGCTAATCAGTGACGCGTCTCAAGAACCTGCGTCACTGATAGCTTATCCGTGACGCGTTTTGTTTGTGAGTCACTAATCCTAGTGTCACTGATAAGCTTTTCTGGCATAGTGAGGCATGACATGAATACTCAAACGACAGGGCCTTAGCTCGTGGGACCTAAAACGAACGAGTGTTCAATAATTTAGGCCAAATCTACTTTGTACATGTGCTGGCATGATACTCGAACGACATGAACTAACATGTTAGCCTTATCTCGTGGAACATAGCACGAATGACATAAAAGCAGTACTAGCTCTATAGGAAAAAAAGCAAATATGATATATAGGTACCAGTTAAATAAGTTTATATTTTATCAAGTTTCTATTAAATAATATTTATATTTATAATTCTAAATTAGTTTATTATAAAAATACATTCCATAATTAATGTAACAATGTTTATTTGATATAAAAAATATTTATAATTTTAAATTTGTAATTGATCAAACTAGATATACTAAACTATGATACTATTCTAGAATAGTATTTTTTTTAGATCAAATTAGTAGTTAAACACTACCGGAAAATGGAATATATATATATATATAAGCAATTTTCTTGAGAAATAAAATTGAACCCAAAAATATATATTATTATGTTGTGGTTGTATTATTTAACCTTCATAGAAATACATATTCTTGAGTACTTATTACCAAAATCGCCAAGGTAATTCCATATCTTTTTAAGTGCTAGGAACCACCAAGGTAATTTCTTTTTTGTGTTATTACAAACTGCCAAGATATTTCAGGTTCATTTCAAAACCGGCACAAAGGTAATTCATATTTCCCTGTGTGTTATTAAAAACTACTAAAATGACCATGACGCCTAACATGGGAATAAATTAGGAAAATCAAAAATTTACTTCTAATTATAGCCTCTAATGTTCACCATAGAAAAACCTATGCAAATAAATAAATAATCTAAATTTGCAACTATAGTTTTGGTAGGTGTGTTGCTATCTCTACCACAAAAGGAGTTATTTAACCTAGGTTCCAATCCGATCAACTAAGCTAGGAAAGTAGAGCACAAGATAGCAACTAAATGTGGAAGGTAAAGATGGGATAGAGATGTGAACTCCGGTTGATGACTATGATATTTTTACCGAGGTGTCAAGAAGCATTCAACCTTCCACCTAGGCCTCGTCGGAGCCCCTAGCAAGGAATCCCTCATAAGGGTCAAGCTCCTAGGCATATAAATCTACGGATAGCATCGGGCCTTCCCCACACGCAAGTGAGTATCTGATGTGCCTTTTGACAAGCCTGTCCGATATCCTTTCTCGCCGTCTTCAGTATCAGGCTTCTAGACGAAACACCCAGGGCCTTGTTCCCATCGTACACGGTAGCAGCGACTCCACAAATGTGGTTGCTATGGTCTTGCAAGACATACAATCCCTATCGAGTACAACAATGGTGTGCGCTAGCACCAACTGATAAGAGGTGTGCAAACCACACTAAACACTAGGCCTAAGCCTATAGCAAGCGCGAAGTGATGGTATAAATAACCTAAGCACTTCAAGCACCAATGCTAATCACCGAATATTTTTCTAAGCAATATGCAATTGGAGAGCACAAGAATGGTGTATCACCACACATTCACCCATGTATGTTTCCTCACTTCTCCACCCTTGATTTGGCCAGACATGGGGGTATAATTAAATAGGCTTCCAAGGAAATAAAGTGGTTGAACCCCTTTGGTAGACTTCTTTGTGCCCAACCGAACCAAACCACGGGGGCATATGGACCAATGTTGCTAGGTCCAAACCCTCCAAGGGTCACTCACATAGTGGCCATTTCAAAGCGCACTGAGTGGCTAATAGGTGGGACACCATCCGGGCAAGACTTTTACTTGGTCTGGACCATGCAACCAGACTGAGTTCGAATCACCTCGTGCATTCTGGAACCTATCAAGACTGGTCTAGGCCAAGCTTGCCATTGGTCTGAACGGTCACTGTTCACAAGGTCTGGACCACCCTGAAGCTATGGTTTGCATTCGGACTAGTGCTTCATGGTCTGCACCCTCGTCACCTTGGGTTCGGAGCTCCTTGTGATGCTACGTTTACTTTGTTTCTATGCGACCTTTGCGTCTGGCTTGGTTCCATTCTTCAGGCTTGGACTTTGCTTGAGCTTTTAGGTCTTCTATGATGCTTCTAAGGTCTTGCTTGAGGTGTTGATCTTGTAGATCACACGCCGCCTTTGTCCAAGTCATATTTGCTTCCTATTGGACCATAAAACAAACATTGCAAAAACATTAGTCCAATTTTGTGTTGTTAATCATCAAAAACCAAAATCCAAACTGAATGGGATAATGGTACATTATCCTTATATTCTCCCCCTTTTTGGTGCTTGATGACAATGCGACCAAAGTAGGCAAATGATAATACATACCAAATTAAGATTTACCTGCATGCTAGGATGCAATGCAAAGGCATATTTATGTGATGCTAAAAGATATCTAATCGAAGATGATCTTACAATTTACCTTGCCCTTGTTGTGTCCCCTTGTGGTACTATGATCTTAACCTCCCCTAACTCCATAATCCATTTTTATCCTTTTTCTTAGACCATTCCCAAATGAGGTTCTCCTTCTTCTATCATGGCATTACAAAAGCCACCTGTATTCTTGATACTAATTGAATGTTTTGACATGAATCATAGTATCCTCTAAATATTTAAAAAATGTGTATCTCGTGTTTATTAAGGGTTGGGCTTGCTTTTGGTCTTTCAAATTCTCCCTCTTTGGAATCAAACATTGAAAAGGAAGATCGTAATAGCACAAAGGTGGGTCAAATTTGGGGATTGTTTGGCTTTACATATTGTATGAAGATTTACATGATTTATAACAATCAACTTCCAATCATATGATTGTTGACATTTCTAAGCATCACTTAAGTTAAGTTGCCATCCCTAACATGATACTAGAAATGAGGTTATACTTATAATCATGAAACTTACTCAAAAGATATAGAATAAAGGTTATCTTCAAGCGCACCATTAAAATACATCCGTTGTATCATTTAACATCGAGAGCTTAACAAGGTTTAAATTATAAGATAGTAATGGCTAGAGAGACTGGCAAATAACATACTTATGATAAAGCCTCAAACAACCTCACTTATCTCTATAGGGGTAAGACAAAGGATAAATTATATATAGTTGAGATAACAATGGGAATTCTAGAGGTAGAGAGAGACTTCATAAATCAAGTAGAGCTAAAAACAAGAGATAAATTAAGAGATTAGATAGATTCCTATGTCATTTCATATTCAATAAGTCTTTTGCTCACTCTAGTATATACACTATCATCTATAGCAAAATCAATCCTTCTTCTATGCATAAGAACGATTACTAAGGAAAATCAAGAATAGAGAAATATTTGCCCTATAACCTATACGGTCTATTTTGCTTTATTCGAGGAGTGGACTAAAAGGACTTATTGGGAATGTCGCACCCACGATCTACCACATGGCCCGAAATATAGGGTACATTCACAGGTAAATATAGCATAAGCACCATGCCTACACTATCTCTACAACTTAACTCACTCGAGGATTGAGCTAAGCACTTTGCGAACATATGCATAAAATCATTACCAATCATAAATATATCAAATATTTAAGGAGTACCTTGTACCAACCATATCATTACTGCAAGAATCGATTTGCCTAGAAAAATGTAGTGGTGTAATCGCACCTTGTACGATATGGTTTCATTAAGGAGTACATTGTGTGGAACTTTCACCGTGAGAAAGAACCGAGTGTCGCTAATGAACATGGGGGTCTCATCGACGACATCCATAGTAGTGTCTAATGATGGAGGACACTAACAACCCATCGTGAGACCAGCAGCTGCTAGCGTCGATGATGCGAGTCATGACTACATCATCAATGCAAGATCAAGATCGTCGAGAACCGCATCAACAAGACCAGGATGAAGCACTGGTTCCACCAAGACAGTGAGAAGAAGACCGTTATCAGATCACTTCCAGCAAAATGATATGTGTAATAATGTATTCATTGATGAACGATTGAGAACTTTTATGTATGTATGCCACACCTATATATAACAATGTACTCACTTATTGATTAACTACTATATGTAACGATTGACAGATACAACGCTCGCAACATACCGGTCAAACACTTGCAACAGTCATTGTAAACATAAGCAGCTACATATTACACAACACTACTACATCTACTACACAACTACTAGCACTTGTACTCCTATGAATTACAAACAAAAGATGTGTCATACAAAGTAACACTATGCCTTCTCTCTTTCACCCTATAACTAATAGGCTTATATGGAGCCCATAGGTGAGGAGAAACATGACATACATACTTGTATAGCATATATTGTAAAGTCAAATAATGGATCCAGAGAAACATGTCATACAATCAAATCAAGATGTGCATGTGTGTGGAATATATGTCTGAAATGGGTGAAAACATGGTAGAAACTTAATTCTACTTTGCTCCTTAAAAATATATCTCCCTTTTGGAATTTAGAACTTCGAGAGAGCTTGGTGTAACACCCTAAAATTTGAATTTTTGAAAATAAACTTAAATTGATTTAATTATGAATTTTTGTGCACATGCAACATAGGAGAAATATATTTTTAAGTTAAAGACTATTATGAGGTAGGAATATGTTTGAGCATACATGTTGTTGCATTTCGTTTATTGGAATGTGTGGTTTTAACAAAACTTAACAGTTTCAAAACGTGATTTATAAGGTTTACCTTTATCCAACATGTCTCCGTCTTTTCTATCATCAGATTCATTGTTTCCTAATTGTATCCTCTTGTTTGGAGTTTCCAAAGATTCTTTTTCTTTGACTCTAAATCATTATTATGAGTTCATCATCTGATTTTTAGATGCACTGAAATATCTTTTTATGAAGTCGAAATACTTTATTTGAGTTCATCATATTCCAAAGTGTCTCCAAGAATTTTTCTCAAATTTTTGGAGCATTCATGGCTTAAATATCAATTTTGTATTTTTTTTGGAATTATTTTAGTCCCAAAATTAATTAATTATATGAGAATAATAAAAATATCTTGTTTTGTAACAACTTTAAACTCCAAACATATATATATATATATATATATATATATATATATATATAACTCTCAACTTAAGGAGTATAGAAGTATGGTCATTTTTCACAGCCGCCACCCGTAGCTCTCTACATCTATTGCCTCCGGTGAGTTTTTTTTTTTTTGCAACTCCGATGTCCTCTGTAGATTCTGAGACCACCACGAGATTTGTCTGGTCAATCTCTTCACCGTAGTGTATTTTTTTCTCCAATATATCACCGTTTAACCGTTCCTGTTCGTTTTTCTTTGTTTCCGGTGAAGGTTTCCCTGCGAAACTCCATTGACAACCATAATCTCTCTTTGTCCCAATCGTTGTGGCAGTTGGCAGCACCACCTCGGCCGGTCTCCGGCCCCGTGATTCTGCCGCCCAAGAGACAGCCCTTTTGCACGCCAAGCAGCAGGGTAGCAAGACTGGCCACCACCGCAGCCTGGGCCCTTGCCCGTGCAGACCGCCTGGTGCCCTGGCGCACGGACAGCAGCCTCGTCGCCTGCTGCTCCACCGCCGGTAGCTGCTGGATGTTGCAGAGCACGTCCACCACCGCGGCTCCTAGGCCCGGCTAGCTGCATGCCGACGCCAAGCCGCTGGCCACAGTCCTTCCCCCACCCCGCGTCAACAGGCAGCATGCTAACTTCACGGGAAAAAAGATGGACGGAGGTAGAAGATGCAGATAATTACAAGTTTGTCACTAGTTCGTTTTATCCCGCCCTTTTACTGTTATAACTCTGTTTCGTTCCGTTCCAGCTACATTAAAATCATGTTGTCATGTTATAAGTAGCAGTGTTAATGTTTTTCATGTTACTTAATTATTAATTTTATTAATTTAAAAATTACTTTAACTAATGTTGATTTAATAGCTTTTTAAATAATTTTAACATAATTTAAGATTAACTCCTTTTTGCATCCTTTAAGTTGCGTTTACTTCGGTTGACATGATATATATATATGTATATCATATATTTTTCATATATATTTAAATATTAAATTTATTAAATATACTTAGAACCCATTTAATAATTAAAATCAATATATGTTCTACATCTTATTTATATATAAATTGTTAATGTTATTAATTGATAATATTAATATGCTTCTAGTTTAAACATGCACCATATAATTAGATGCTCTCACATGTTTATTCTCTTTTGCAAATGTAAAGTCTAACTTGATTAAATTATATGGCATTGTTTATAAATAATATTACTAGGTTTAACTTGGCTTTTAAAATTAAAATATAATTTTTCCTAAATTTGAATTAATATGTTTTACATAGTTTTAACCAATTAAAAATAAATCAATCATGCATGTTCTTCTGCTATAATATTGTAAATCTTCTGGTAGTCGTTTATTTTTCGTTATAGCTCCGATTAGCAACAATGGTAATTATTGTCCAATATAGGTTTCCGATTAAGGGTTGCTTAGATTCAAAATAATTTTGAATCTTAGCACTATAGCGTTTCGGTTGTATTTGGTAATTATTGTCCAATCATAAAATAATTATACTCAAAATATTCGTCTTGCAAATTATAGACAAACTATTTAATTAGTTATTTTTTACCTATATTTAATATTTTATGTATACGTTAAAGATTCGATGTGATAAGAAATGTGGTAAAATTTTAAAATTTGAAAGGAACTAAACAGGCTAGTCTGGGTCGTAAAATTATGATCCACTTGCATCGTGAGGTGATAGGCACGAGAGTGGCATGGAGTGAAGGCCGTGGGCTTGGCTGTCTTGCGTTGTAGCTGGGTCACCTCACCTGGCGGTTTTGGCCTGTCCTACATGCTCCGATCACCTACTCCCTCCGTCTTTAAATAATCGTGGTTCTTAGTTTCTGAGAAATAATTTAAATTAATTTATATAAAAAACTATTAATATTTAATAATAATAATTGATATCTTTTTTATCTAGGTTTTTAATAAATTTATTTGAAGACATAAATGTTACCTATATTTCATATAAATATAGTTAAAGTTGTGACACAAAAATTTAAAACGACATTTAATAAGGGATTGAGGGAGTAAGAGTTAAGGCACGACAACATAGGGGATTAGGACGCGTTTAGATCAAAAAAAATTTGGCTTTTGGCTACTGTAGCACTTTCGTTGTTATTTGGTAAAAATTGTCCAATTATGGACTAATTAGGTTCGAAAGTTTCGTCTCGCAATTTCTCGATCAACTGTGTAATTAATTTTTTTTTCGTCTACGTTTAGTACTCCATGTATGTGCCGCAAGATTCGATGTGACGGGAAATCTTGAAAATTTTTGGTTTTTGGGTCCCATCTAAACGGGCCTTACTTTGGATCAAGGCCTCACTGCCACTGGGCAGCGGTCGGCCGTCTGACCGCTATGCTGGCGCGGTCACGCGATTACTATTGGGTCAAGGGCCCAGTGCCACTGGGCAGGAGTCGCCTGTCTGACCGCTGTGCTGGCCCGGTCTGATCGGTGGCGCCAGGAAAGCACGGGAAGGGCTGAAAATTTCAGGGGTGAGTAGAACTTCGTCCGGTGGACGGGATCATAGTTTTCTTTGGTGGTCCGTGGTAACTATCAAGCTTTAACCATTAGAGGTCTGGAGTGTCTTCGACAAAATCTGACGAAATGCGAGGGTTTCAATGGTTTGTTTAGGCTTGTGGAGTGTGGAGCCGCTGTTTGTGCGCATGGTCTGACCGTTCTGGTAAGCTAGTCTAATTGCCAGGTCAGTAGGGCCACGCTGGGCTGTAATATCCATGAGATCAACCAAAGCCTCTTGACGAAGGGGTTTTCTCAACGTGCATAATAAAGCTTTCTTCTCAAGATATGTAGATATGTTTAGATCCACTCAAAAATTTAATTTATGGCTAATCACACATTGAATACGTGAATTATTAAGTGTAAATAAAAAATAACTAATTACATAGTTTCTATATAATTGCGGCTGGTAGAAAAGTTAGCTAATTGTGGCTGATTGAATAGTGTTCTGCAAAGGAGCTGAAACAAAATGAAAAAAGCTGGAAATAGTAAAAGCGAACAGAGCTGCAGCAGTGCCACAAAATTTATGGATCCCACACCGGTAACATGGGAACGAATCTCTGAAAGTGTTACAGTGTGAGAAATGTTTGCGCCCCAGCCATCAAGAATCATTAGAGCCTACGTGAAATAAAATAGTCCTCCAATTCAAATTCTATCCAGCTGAGGATGAGCATGGAAGGAGGAATAAAATTGCTTTTTATTGATTTGGACCCGGTGGGCATCACGTTTTCCTGGCATCGCTTGCAGTGGAAAAGAGCGGTTTCCAAATCATCTTTCTTTTATTGGCACTACTTAGACACGTACAACATTCGGCCTGATATCTGATTCAGTCGTAACAGTAGATATTGGCTCTGCGTACATAAAAATGATTTTGCAATACAACTGATGGAGAGCATGCATTAGAGTTTTGTGTATTATTATACAACTTACAAGCAGTGAAGTTTCGTCAATGGCCGTCCTAACTTGGCCTGAACACTTGGTTGACCAATTTGTTAAAATTGATCGAAGATGACCCACCACCATCTGGCAGTGGCTGTGCTGCGGCAGCAGCACTCACCTTCCATTCGGCAGCTCGTCGCCTCATCTCTCTTCCTCTCTCACCTCCCATGACCTCCTTAACCTGCGCCTCCACCTGGTCTCTCAGCACTGCGCCGTCACCGGCAACCTCCATGCCCACACCCCACTCCGTGCAGGCGAACCTGCAGTTTGTCTGCTGGTCACCACCGACGGGCCAGCACAGCATGGGCACACGGGACGCAATGCTCTCCAGCATAGAGTTCCACCCGCAGTGGATCAGGAACATGCCGACGGCCTCGTGACGGAGCACCTCCGCTTGCGGACACCAGCTCGCCACGTAGCCTCGTCTCTCCTTTGTCGTCTTCTCCCCCATGTTGTCCCCGGTGACGAACTCCGGCAGCAGCGCCGCCGCAGCGCTCTTCTTGACTTGGTCATTCCTGATCACCGCCAAGAAGTCGTAGTCGCTGTTGGCCAACCTCCACGCGAATTCCACCAGCTGCTGGCTCGTGAGGACTACTATGCTGCCGAAGTTGGCGTACACCACGGAGCCACGCCGCTTGCTTCCAAGCCATTCCAGACAGCCCTTGTCCTCCTTTAAGAGGCTGGCGCTGGCACCACCATTGCCGCCGGCGCCTTCACTCTCGCTCAGCAGTGGAAGGGGCCCGACGGTGTATATGTGTGGAACGGTGACGTCCGACAAGGCGGAGACGACCTTGCCCTCGAGTTCGTCGAACGTGTTGAGGATGACGACGGATAGCACAGAAGGATGGTAGCAAATTGCATAGTCTTTAATCAAGTTAGGGGTTTTCGAAGAAATTACAGAGCTATTAACATAGTATTAGAGGATCCTAAACCTTATATTATGATTTTACGAATCTAACGCAACTTGTTTAAATCAAAACGGAGTTAAAACACAAAAGATATGAGCTTTTGAAGTTTAGGGGCAAATCTGTAAATAAGAGAAACTCATTTTAGGATTTTAAATAAATAAAACTGAAAAAGAAAAGGCTTCGGAGTGCAGGTACTATTATCCAAAAGGTGAGGGGCCAGATCAGAAGAAAACAGGACTAAAAAAGAAAGATTCTGAACTGGATTGGACTGCGGGTTTAATTTTGGAAAAGGGGAGGGTTTATCTACAAAACCGCAGGGGCGTGGCAGTTCTGCTGGCGTGGGGATGACGTCATGCTCATGCAGATCTGACGCGGTGCCACGTGGCATAGCACGGTTGGCACAGTCCACAGAGGGCGTGTGGACCCGCGTGTGTGGAGACGGTGGACCGAGTCCACTGCTGGTTTCATACCGGTTCGGGGTGGGATCTAATCCCAACCGTTGGTCAAGGATCCGATGGCGAGGGAAGGTTGGGGGGGGGTGGGAGGTCGTCGGGGCGGCGCCATAGATCCCGACGAGCTGAGCTCGCCGAAGAACGGCGGAAACACGTTCCCGGCCGCCTCGGCTTCAACCAAGCACACAAAGGGAACCGGCGTGCTCGTGCGAGTTTGGTGGTGTGCTCGGGTGGACCGATTTCGCACCGGAGAGGACTGTCCGCGGCGGCGCCATGGCTTGATCCCGCCGGATCGACTCGGTTGCGGTTTAGGGGCTACAGGTGGTTCCGGTAGGGGCAGGGGAGAGAGTGAAGCTCACCGCGGGCTCGACGGAGGGGTTCTCATCGTCGACGGTGGCATAGAGGGCCGAGTAGCCGAGGTGTAGCGGTCGGCGTCTCCGGTGAGGTCAGGGAAAACTGCTGCGGGCGCGAATTGACGCACTGGAGTGGTGCCGAAGGATCACCACACCACTGCAAACTCGAAGGAGGGGGAGATTGGACCAGAGGTAGCCAGAGCACGCGGAGCAGTGAGGTCGAGCCGAGCTCGGCAATGACGGTCATGGCATTGCGCGCTGGTGGAAGGAGAGGGTGCGAGGAGGGTCGGATGAGGATCACCATGTGTGTGCGATGCCAGAGGCCTCCTTATATAGGGCTGGGGAGGGAGAGAGGGACCGTGGGAGGTGGAGCTCGGGGCGGTGAAGATGGGGGCCAGTCAGTTATGGCCATTAGGGCCTTCAAACCGGCAATTGAAGGGGGGCGAGTGAAGAGAGGGAGTTATGGAGTGTTGTTAAGGGTTCGGTTGAATGAGGGAGTAAAGGAGGGGGCTTGGGATGGAGCTTGGTTGCTCCATTAGTGGAGACAGAGAGAGGGAGGGAGGGCGCAGGTTGGAGGTAGGGGATGAAAGCGCTGACGCGTGGGCCCGTGGTGGCAGTGAGGAGGAGAGAGGGTGCGGGGCATTGATTTGGCGCCGACAGGATGGGCCCGCGTGCAAGTGATTTGGAGAGGGGAGGCAGTGGAGAGTTGGGTTGGTGGCTGGCTTCGGGCCGAGGCCCAGGTCGGGAGAGGGAGGGAGGTGGGATGGGCTACAAAAAGGCCTAGGCAGGAGGGGAACAGACCCAAGAGGTTTGCTCTTTCCCCTTTTCCTTTTCTTTTTATTTTGTTTTGTAAATTTATTTGAAACCAAATTTCAAACCCCTTTTGAAATCAAACACACTTTGAAACACTTTATAAATCATTTATGATTTTTGGGAATAAACTTTTGAACTTATTTTTAAGAAAAACTTTTAAAACTTTATTTATTTTATAAATAGATCAAAATCGCTTTGGACCAAAACCGAGTTTTCATAAATTATTTTTCACTTGATAAAATTAAATGCAAAGGCATGAATGCAATATCCCTTACATATTCTATTGAAAACAATATTAAAATTCATATTTGCACATTTTTAGTTACTAAAATCCTAATTAAATCTTATAAGTTTTAGGAAAAACATAAATTCTCTTGTTTTATGTAGTGTTTTCTATTCACAACCCAAAATAGAATTTTTGGGGTGTGACACGGACACGTCAGATGACCCACCATCGGACTCACCTAGCGTCCGTTGCAAAACGTGCACAGATCCACTCAGCCATCGGACTCACGAGCTCCAGGAGTGTAGCGTCCGATGCATGTTTGCCTAGCATCCGTTGCATGTGTCAGTAGCGTCTGACGATTGTTTCAGCACCATCCGATGCATGTTTCAGTGTCCGATGCATTCTGGATAGCTCCTCTCTTCTCTATTTCTTCACCCTTGCTTCCATGTGCTAACACTTAAGTGTTCTATCACTTGTGCATGTGTGTTAGCATATTTATCAAGTAATTATCAAGGGTTAAATGTTAGGTCACTACTTCCTAATGCATATGCATGGAATTCACTCACCTAGTGGCACTTAGACAACCGTTTTGCATCAAGTTCACCCCTCTTAATAGTATGACTATCTATCCTAAACACACTCACACCCTCTATGGTGTCTTGGGTGCCAAAACAAAATCCTATGTCATACCTTTGCCTTGATCATCATGGTTTTGTCTCTCTTTCCTTATTTCAAGTTGGAGCACATCATCTTTTGGCCACCTCCATCACCATGACCATCATCTAGCTCCATTGCTTGGTGTGTACCAACCTAGCTCATATATATCACTCAATGACAAAGGTTAGTACACTAGGTTTTATCAATTAGCCAAAACCAAACTTGGGCTTTTACCAGGGAGATGAGAATAACAGCTAGTTTCCTCTTCCTCTTTAAATAGAATGTGTGCTATGGGTGTGAGTCTCTATTGGGCATTTCTTCTGACACTTTACTAATAGAGCTCAAGAACACATGTCTCTCACCTTGCTTGCTTGGTATTGACTTTTAGTGAAATTGGTGAGGAATCTAGTGCATTGCATTGGGAGTTTACATCTTGTGGCACTAGCTAGGAGATCATTGTCACTAAGGCGCTTTTGTTACTCTTGGTGCTTACTACCACCTAGACAGCTTGACACTAATGGAATCCGTTGAGTACTACATGTTAATTATACGGGATGGATTGGTGCTATTGGAATCCGTTGAGTACTACTTCTTAATTATTCGAGGACTCCGGACGGTAGCTTTGGGAGAGTTTTTTTGCTCATCCCCATGCCAGTTCATGAAGAGCAATTCTTGTGGAATAAAGGGGCTTAGATAGTTTCTTGTTGGTAGGACATCTCATAAACGAGCGCCCATTTAGAGGGTCGAGCTTGTGTGCTCACGAGGCTCATAGAGGAGTGGTGATCCAAGAACTCGCATCGATAGGGAGTAGGTTGCTGGCAAGCAACCAAATCTCAGGAGAATTTTTCTAGGAAAGAGGAGGGGTTGCCCCTACCGGTTAAAAATTTTATTAAAAAAAAGATAAAAGGGGTCTTACAAAGTTCATCTAGAGACAAAGAAAAGCAGGAAAAAATTATAAAGACAATAAATATTACAACAGAGAGTCTTTATCCATGATACTATACCAGGGAAGTATTGATGTCTCTCCCTATAGATAACCATGAAAAAATCATGCTTGAAAAGTAGTTGAACCGCCACCAGAGAGGGCTGAATACCACGCATCAAAAATTAATCTATCCCACATTATCGATAAACTTCAACATAGATAATGACAATCTCTACGAAGAAAGAAACATTCAGCTATCAGGGCATATGACAACGATGAAGATCTCTGCTACTCAATTGAACCTTCAATAAAACCCAAACAAAAAACTTTATGTTTGGGTTGACAGGAGCTTTTCCAAAGCCAATTGAAAATCCAGGGCATTTAAAAATGACCAAAAGGATTATTGTAGGCTTTCTTTGAAGAAAAAGTAGAAGTGTCTCAAATATAAGTCCAAGCATCGTTGGAGTCTATAATAAGTGTCATGATCCAAAAGTTGTTGTTGTTGGAAGATGTCATGATCTGAAAAGTCTCTAACCGTGTGTTTGGTTCTAGGACCACGTGGGTTGGGTTGGGTTGAACCCAGTTTTTTAGGTTGGGTTGAACCTATCTCGTGTTTGGTTGAAGGGATGGGTTGAACCCAGTTTATTGTTTGGTTGAAAGGATGTAGAGGGATAGAATAGATGACACTTGAACACCGTTAAATATAGCCCTGCCTATTAAGAATGGGTCCCGCATGTCATCATATCTATTTTCCTCAACCCTATCTTCTTCCCCGTCGAGGAGCTCCTCCCATGCTGCTGCTTGCCGACCACTCGCTGCTGCAGCCGCTCGCGCAGAGCTCGGCCACGTCCGCGCCGCCGCTGCCCGCGCCTCCGCGCACCTGTCGGCCACGGTGCTGCTGCATAAGGTGGCGCAGATGGGGGCCACCATCGGCGGCGGCGCGGGCTCGGGCTACACCCAGATGGCGGACCCCGTGACGAGCAGCGCCACCACTTTCAGCCTCGTCCTCCCGGGCCTGCAGAATGCCCATCAGTAGCAGGATGGCGGTGTCGTCATGGCGGCCGGGCTCGCGAGGACAACAGCCTCCCACGGTCGGAGCGCCGGGGCCGGGGACTCGCCACCATGAGCGTATGCAAGAGGCGGGGGCCACCACCTCCCCGAGCTGCGCCGCCGACCACCACCTCCCCGAACGCCCGCGCCATGGCAGGGGCCGGAGCTCACGCCCACACAAGGGGGGGGGGGCGAAGCTCACCCTGCATCACCATGGCCAGGGGCGCTGGAGCTCGCCCCGCACCATGGCTGGGGCCAGAGCTCGCCCTGCGCAGCCATGGCCGGAGGGTCGAGCTCGCATCCGGACACACTGCCCTGCTCCGGTGGACGGCACCCAACCCTCGCATCCAGCTGCCGCGGCCTTGGCAGCCTCACACGCGGTCGGCAGCTACCTCGCCTAGCTCGCGCTTGGTCAGCGGCCTTTGCCTCCCTGAGCTCGCCTGGACCCGCCGCCATCTCCCCGAGCGCCCGCGCCAGCTATTCGCTTGCGAGACGGAGCAGACGCCATTCTTGTGGGTCGAGCTCATCCCCTCGATTTGAAGGGACCCTCCCACCCCGCATATGAGGGTATATTCTCTTCTGGGTCCAACCCAAACCCACATGGCTCCTCAACCAAACATCAGCCCATTTGGGTTCAACCCGGAATATCCCACCACAACCCGCAAACACACTCTAATATAAGTCCAAGCTCATTGTGTTGTTGGAACACAATGGTTGAAAGAGAGTCCAGGGACTTATCCTTCTTAAGGGTGACATTTCCTCGCTTGACAAAAGATAATAATTCTAGGAAGTGGAGCTTAGGAATATGCCCATTCCAAACATCTTCCCAAAAATTGCTTGTTCTGCCATTTTGAATAGAAACCAAAGCTATACCTTTGTAGGTGTCCAGTAAATTTAGGAGATCAGGCTACCAAAAGGATCCCTTTTGCACATGGCTTCGAAGTTTATCATGCTGATAATAGCAATCCCAAATAAGCTTCACCCAAGGAACAGTAGCGTTGTTGAAAAAATATGCTAATGCTCCAACAAAAGTGCTTCATTTTGGATTCTAAGATTGAGAACATTAGGGTGCACAAACCATTTCCCATGCCGCTTTAGCCATCTTTTAGTTGTTAACATCAGCCCCACACAATAGGCAGTGTTTGTGGAGTTTGTCAATTTGTTTAATAACCGTCTTTGTCAACCAGAAGCTGCAAAGAAAGAAAGTCAGCAATGCAGAGAAAACCGAGTTCGTCAGCTCCAACCAACCAGCTTGAGAGAGGAAGTTTGTTGTTCTGGCCAAGCAGCAATCACACGTAGTAACTAGAGGCCAAAAGTCTTCAACTCTAGGTTTCACAAGACTCAAAAGAAAACCTAAATAAATGAAAGGAAGGGAACCTTTGGTACACCTGAAAATAATACCTAGATGATAAAGACTGTCATCCGACATTAATGGGTAGCATCAAGCTTTTGGCATATTTGACCTTTAAGCCAGTCGAGTCAGCAAAAGTGTTGAGAAGACTCTTAAGGAAAAGCAACTGGTTGACATTCCCCTCCATAATAATCAATGTATCATCGGTGTACGGAATAATTGGAAAATTTTCATTGTGCTGGAGAGGGATTGGTAACTGGATGAGCCCTGAAGATCTTGCTTTATTCGACAATGACTGCAAGAAATCTGCTACTAATACAGAAAGAAGAGGGGACAAAGGATCCCTTGTCTAACTCCACGCTGGTAGTGGAAGGTCTTACCCGAAACACCATTTAAGAGAATTGCTGAAGTACTAAAAGAAAATATACTCCTCATCCAACCCAACCAAGTAGCACCAAAGCCCTTGGATTGTATAATCTGAATAATTGCTTCAACTTGAATTGTGTCGAAGGCTTTTGCAAAATCAAGTTTTAAAACAACCAGCACTTTTCTTGAATGGTGGCGCATGTGCAAGTATTCAAATGACTAGGCAATGTAATCTTGAATAGTTCTCATTTTTTTTTCTCGAATGCGCAGTGTGCATCAATAGAAGAAGAGAAAAAAGGGGTAGAACCCCCAAATACAAGATGTTACAGGGTTCAAGGGCCTGTAACCACCCTAAGAAACACTTTACAAAAAACTTTTAGAGAGTACAGGTAACACTAGACCTCAAGACCTATAGGGAGAAAGGTGTGGGAGCTAGGGCAAGGAGGTCAGTAACTCCACGAGCCCCTGCTGCTGACCACAGCTGCGCTTCCTCCCTAAATACTGATATAACCATAGCTAGGCTGGGATTTCCACCATTAAAAACACCAAAATTACGGTGCTTCCAAATTAACCATGCTCCCAAGATAATGATGGAGTTGAATCCCTTTTTACTTGGTCTGACAGCCTGTTGCTTGCTTCCTCCCACCATTTCACAAAAAACTGATCATCCATCTGTGGAACCACTGCTTGCAGCCCAAGAGGTTGCAGAATGTTAAACCAAACTTGTCGGGCAAAGACACAAGAGAGTAGAAGATGGTCAATAGTCTCCCCAGCCTGATCACATAGTGGACACCTTGGAGGGTGATTCAGACTCGGACGTGCAAGCCTATCCGCTGTCCAGCATCTATTGTGAGCTATAGTCCACATGAACAACATGCATTTCCCAGGGGCCCAACTCCACCATATCAACTCCCAAGGACTAAAAAGAGTGGCACCAATGAAAAGGGCTTCGTAGGCTGATTTACTTGAATAGGAGCCAAAATTTCGAGATGTGTGTGTCTTCCACCAATACCACACGTGAGATAAGTACCCAAAGGTTAAGATATTTAATCAGAACATATATACAGGTTGGCATGTACAAGCTTCATGATAACTTGTTATAACCGATTGGCAAATTGTTTTTTAGATAAAGGAAATTTATATTTCCGGCTTCAGTCATCCTCTCTCGAGGATACATCAGGCCACATTATTACATCGGACATCCGGTGAAATAGGTAACACCTATGTCACCTGAGTACATCAGATCGGCTAAAACCAAACTATAATGAAAAAAATTATATCTCCAATAAGGAACTCTAACTTGCACGGGTATGACCACCAAGTCACAAATCGACACCAAAACACGTCTAAGGAACGTAGGACGTCGATCGCCATTTGGAGATTCCGGATACTGAAACCAGGCAACAGAACAAAGCTTCTGGTGCACCTGCAGGGACCCACCAATACCAATTTGGCACCAAGGCCGACAATCCATGGGATCATCCTGAAGCGACCTCTCCAACGAGCATATGACATCCAGAGATGCCATCATCACCCACCAGATATACCGGTGTTGGGTTTTCACCCGGGGAGATCCTCATGAAGGGCAAGATGACGCCTCCAGCGAGAAAAGTGGCGCCCATAGGCGTCACCACCATCTAAACATGGTAACACTACGACTGCCTCTAAGAATCGTGCCGTTACGCCATACACTAGCGATATGTAGCAACACTGGATCAAACCATCAAATCCGGAAACTTGAGCTCCACCGTCTGATTACCCATTGCGGACGATGAAACCATCAGTGTGGGCGCCTCCTCCTGCTATCCTCCGCCGTAGCCGCCTAGGTTGCTTGCCACTGACGCGGCCGGTAAAGTCGTGTGGGAGGGGCAGGTATCACCCCCCTCTCGCCTGCACAAACCACCACCACCATTGCACCGCCGACAGCAGCCGAACGGCATCGGCTGCCACCACCACTGGCACATCCGTCCACGAAGACGGTGGATCGGCGACCACGTCGCTCACCACCGCCCCGCACACAGATCCGCCCAACCCCTGCAATCTGTCCTCGACGACAGTGGATCGATGACCTCGTCGCTCACCGTTGCCGCCGCACGCAGATCAACATCCATACACGACGACGGTAGATCGGCGACCGCGTCTCTCACCGCTGCAGCCGCAGACGGATCCGCTCGATCCGTCCAACGTGCCCTGCGCACCACTTCCACCGCCGCGTCGTCCGTACTGCTGCCTCCGGGTGCCGCCCCCATCGGAGCATGGCTGCCACCCGAAGAACTCCCCGCGTCGTCGACCTCCGGACGGCCGAAGGCCAGATCCGGCCACCAAGGCCATGGATCCAGGCACACAGGCCCCGGATCGGTCGCACCGCTGCCGGTTCCCCAACCAAGTTCCCCAACCGCTCGGGGAAGAGAGGGAGACCAGCCCGCCGCCATGCGCCCCGCCGCCGCCTTTCTGGCCAGCCGGCCGTCCTTGCCTAATCAGCTTGATGGATGTATTAAGGAGAAAAAATGGCTGAAAGTCACCAACTTTGACTACATCCTCTATTTTAGGAATAAGAGTCACATGAGAACCATTAATACTTAAACATATGGCCATCTGCCAAAAAGAATTATATAGTTCATAAAAATCCATCTTTATTATTAGCCAACATTTCTTGTAGAAATCCGTGTTAAAACCGTCAGGAACAGGCGATTTGTCCGAAGGCAGGGCATGGACCACTTAATCATTTTCCTCAGTGGGGAAAGGTAATTCCAAAAATTCAAGATCTAACACAGGCTGCAAAAACTCAATTATATTAAAGAGCATGGTGTCATAGTCAGATGTGCTCAAACAGTCCATAAAAGATAACAAGAGAACATTTGCCTTTGGATCATGATTAGTGTGAACAAGTCTATCACCATTTTCAATGGTTGAAATGAGACTTTTCCTGTGCTTCAGGGTAGCATGGGCAAGGTTTGTAGAACGGTCACTTGATTTCACCCAATTTATTTGCCCGCCTTGCTTCCATTAGGCCTTTTGCTGGCTTAGCAGAGAAACTAGATGGTATTCTAGGATGGACTTAAGATTCCATACTTCCACTGAGAGATCGCAAGTCTTCCAAAGTCCTCAGGAAACCAAGTACCAATTTAACATTGTCAATGACGCATTTCAGGCTGGAAAACTGCTTCTGCCACTATAACACGTCACTTGGGACATGGGGGGTGGTGGCTATGGAGCCAGAAGTGGCTGCGGCTATGGAGGGTGGTGGCTAGGGTTTAGGGGCAGCGGCTAGGGTTTAGGGTAGGAGAGGTGAGGGGCAGAGGGAGGAGTAGAGGAGGCGGCGCATAAAGAGAGGAGAGAGGGGAGATGATAGAAGGCCTTGGGCCTATTCCTTTCTTAAGATTGATGGTTACATAGCCCCTATATTTATAGTCCTGAGATACTTGGTCCCTAAGCAATCTAAACCTACCTAATCTAACATAGGGTGTGATGGCGCAACGGCGGCTGTGCTACAGTAGCACGTTGAATAGGTACTGTTCATGCCAGGCCTACTTTGGGCCCAATAGGGCGCCTTGGCCCGGGCCTTGCTCGTACGCAGAGCGCCTCCTTAGGCGTGTGACAGCCACTGTTTTAGAGATGCACGACACTAAATCCCAAAATTGACCATGCTGGAACCAGTAGTTCTCAAAACAAAAGCGGTGACATTGAGGGATATATGTACTGACACCCGGAAAGCTACATCATCCGAAGTTTGCAGAACCAATGATTTTACAAAAGTAGCTAGGTAAGTCAAGGTCCAGGAGATTGAGGTGAAAAACTAGAAGACATTCTAACAGTGGGGAGTTTTCCTTGTTACTCCAAGTGAACTATTTACCAAAAAAGGGAAAGTTCATCTAGACATAGAGCATTAATACCAGATTTGAACATGAGCATCTCTGACACATCACCAGACTTTTTTCTATCTGATGGATTTTGGAGGAGGTTGAAATCACCAAGCACCAGCCTGTCAACAGCGGGTGGCATATAGATATTTTTTGAGCCAGTTCAAAAAGTTCTTTTGTCATCGAAAACAAATGGACCATAAATATTGGTAGTATTCCATTAAGAATTATCAAAGCTAGAAAAGAACTCAACCGAGAGAGAGAAGGGATTTTGAAGACTACCGAGCCTCTTAGCCTATCACCTCGCCAAACAATGAGAGCCCCGAAGCACCAACTGAGGGGAGGTACTCAAAATTATCAAAAGAAGGTGGACAAAAGCCATGAACAAAATGCATATCAAACACTTCACATTTCGTTTATTGCAAACACCCAACATCACAACTACGCTTAGAGATTTTGGCACCAATGGAGTTCCACATTTTATCAGCATTAACCCCATGAATATTCCAACAGAGGACTTTCCATGTCTTAACAGAGTTTAGATACATTGATAAACTAAAAGCATAAAGGGTCGAAGAACAAAGACTGCTTACACATTCAAAAGGTATCAAAAGACTGCTAACAACATAAGACTTCAGGTTTTTTTTGCCTTGGAGTCCCAAGGTTCCCCTGTCTTGGATTTCTTGGCAGGTTTCGTGCTCTTCTTTTCTTGTAGGCATGCATCCAATAGACAAGAGGTGGCCACCTTGCAGAACTAGACCGCTAAGCTCTTGATCACACTGTCGGTAATGGTGGGGGGTTTAACATTGCAGGCCAAGCAATTCTTTTCGGCACACCAATTGTTTTCGAAACAATCTGTAACAGGGTCTGATGTAACAAAAAAGGAATCGTCAAGCACAATATGATAAGAAATTTCAATTTCTCTCTGGGCCGCTTCTATGGCAACAGCTTCAGCTATGAGGGCATTTTTTTTTGGAAACGGAAGATTTTATTGCATTCCCGGAGCGTTACATCAAGTTGATACATGGCTTTGGAACGAAAAAACTTCCGGCCTCTGCCTAAAGAATAGGCACACAGCTAAGATGAAAGACCAAGCATAATCTAGTGACACTCAATCCTAAGACTAGATCGCTACCCATATGCCCGGGTAAAAAGATATCCTTCGCCAAATGCTACAAACGTTGCGATGCCGCCACAACTATATCCTGAATTCCGAATTATGAAGGATAGCCCACAAACGGAGCCTGTGGGAGATTGCATAGATAACCTGTAAAGGAGAATTAATTTTTTTCTTTTCAAAACAAAATCATTCCTGTGTAACCAAATAGACCAGCAAATCACAGCTGCCCCAAGTAGGACTATAGATTTTAGATGTTTGGTAACTCCATTTAGCTAGGCGCCAAACATATGTTTACACTTTGGGGTTTCGTTAGGTTAAAGGCTACTTTTTTTTAGAAAAGTGAATATATTAATATCCCAGCTTATGCATCAACTAATGCATATGGCTATTCATTATTACAAACAAGTGAAATTAAAACCAAGGAATCTCAAACACGAAGGTTTGGGCCATGAAGATAGCTATAATCTCAAACAAGAAAAGACTAAATAGCAATTCTATTGGTAAAACGCCAGCCGTGTCTTGCAAACACCTCCATCGCGGCCGTTTCAATAGACCTACAGCCCGCCTTCATGAAAAGGCGATCCTCCTCCTTCTGAAGTAAGGTCTAGTACCTGGTCCAAAATGTTCCTTTGAAGATAGCCTGCAAATAAGACGGTGCTAAGACCTTGTCAAACACAACGTCATTTCGAGTTAACCAAAGAGCCCAGCAAAAGGCACTTGCACCAACAACAATTTGAGACTTTAACTTCCTATTTAACCTTTCTAACCAACCTGTAAACAAATTGTGTACACCAGTTGGGAGTTTCAGATTAAGGGAAATATGGACAACTCTCCACATAAACTTAGCATATTGACAGTCAAAGAATAAATGTTGTATGGTCTCATTGGTGGAACAGAAACAACACTTCCTATCTCCTTGCCACTGTCATCTAGCTAAATTATCCTTGGTCAAGATTACACCCTTATACAAGTACCACATAAAGACTTTAATTTTGAGGGGAAATTTAAGTTTCCAAATTAAATTGTTGTAAGGTAAAGCATGTAGACTCAATAATGCTCTGTATATGGAATTAACTGAAAACAACCCATTCTGATGCAGCCCCCACACAAAGCGATCTCTTTGGTTTCTTAATTGAGCATCTACAACCATGGCCACTACATTGTGCCATGCCTGCAAATTAACCCCCGTTAGAGATCTCCTGAAAGCTACATTTAATGGTGTCATAGACAATACCGTCCTAACAGATGCACTTTTCTTTCTCACGATGTTATATAGTGTCGGAAAGAGCATATTTAAAGGACGTGGCGTTATCCACGAATCCTCCCAAAAACACACTTGGGATCCGTCTGAAGAATCATGGCCCTATTGGTTTCGGTGATTAACGACAAGCAAAAGATTATTATGGCTAATGTGTGTTTTGCAGAGGCTATGCGTAGCTTAGCCATAGTGATCAACATGAATGGGCATCAATGGTTATCACTTAGCCCCCAAGATGGATATCATTTCGAATTTCAAAGAAGACATGATGAAGACCCTAGAGTGATAGGCTAAGTGCCATAGGGTGATGAAGGGCACTTAGAATTAGATAGGGCTTTATTTGATCTTTGACCGTACTATCAAGAGGGGTTTAGACCGGTAGCTTGACTTAAGAGAGCTTCATGACTTAGGTGTGGTGCACACTTGACATCCTTAGCTCTAAGCAAGCCTATGGTGACCGTAAGATAGCCTAGATCAACTTCTATATTCATGACGACAAAAACCGAAGTTGAGAGAGCCAGTTTGTGGGCGTCGGACGCTAAGGCCAGAGGCGCCGGATGCTGTCTGGCGCGCCAGACGTTGGTGCCGGACGCTGGCGTCAGCATGACGCAGCATCCGTTGAGCCAGTAGAGAGCTCCAGAGAAGGCCAGTTTGCGACGGATGCGTCTGTCGCATGGGCGTCGGACGCTCGCGAGCGTCCGGGGATATTTTCCCAGAAACCCGAGAGCAGCCAGTTGGCGTCGGACGCTGGGGCTCAGCGTCCGTCGCCTACTGACATGAAAGGATCTAGCCGTTGGGGCTAGCGACGGAGCGTCCATCGCCAACTTAAAATGCCTGTTTTTCTCAGCCCGAGAGCTGAGTGTGTGGGGGCTATAAATAGCTTACCCCTTTCTCTCCCACATTGCCTTTGCTCATTTAGTTTTGCTGATTGCTTTGAGAAGGTTGGGAAGAGAGCAAGAGCCTTAGAGAGTGAGAGTGATTTGTGAATCCATCCATCTTTCTCTCCTCTAGTTCATCCAAGAGTTCAAGTGTGCATCCACTCTAGTTGTGAAGCTTGAGTGAGTCAAGTGAAGATCAAGGTTTGTTACTCTTGGTGATCGACATCACCTAGATGGTCTGGTGGTGCTTGGGAGGAAGGTGATCGCCGGAGGATTGTCGGTGGCCCTTCTCCATCAACTTGTGATCGGTTGTGGGCGGTTCACCAAGCCGAAGTGGCGAAGAACCAGCCCGTAGAGAGCACTCATCCCTTGCGCGGGATTGAGGGGGAGCAACACCTTGCGAGGTGCTCCAACGAGGACTACGGGGGAGTGTCGACTCCTCGATACCTCGGCAAAACGTCGTCGTGTCAAGAATCTCTTTCCCTAGCTCTTTTCATGCCGCATTACATTCCGCTCTTGTTCTTCAATTCATACTAGAATTGTGTAGGGTGTTTTCGCTTTCCTTGGCTTGCTACCACTTTCATAGTCCAAGGCACACGAATCGTTAGGAATGGGGTGATTGACACTTGATAGGATTTCATATTTGCTTTAGAAATTTGAAATAAGCCCAATTCACCCCCCCTCTTGGGCATCTTGATCCTTTCAATTGGTATTGGAGCCTTGTTGCTCTAAATTAGGCTTCACTGCCTAGAGCAAGATGTCCCATGGGGATGGACCGCCACCCATGTTCGATGGGGATGACTTTCCTTATTGGAAAGTGCGGATGGAGGCCTACCTTGAGGCCGTGGATGTCGGCATTCACAAAGCCGCCACCATAGGCGGATCGGTGTTCGTCGAGGATCCCTTCTGTTGACACAAAAAGCGTCAGGATCTGTGAACACCTCGGGCTCGTAGATGCCAATCCAAGTTGATGGTATGCTGGACCGACATATCGCGGTGCATGCCCTTCTTTGAATGATTGTGTGACGGCATTGTAGACAGTATTGGACAGCACGCTAGAGTGGTTAATCAATGCTTGATTTACAGCAGCATTAACCATCTCTTGTAGCTTACCAGGGTTGGCGTCGTACGTGACCTGCCGCGGCAATGGCGGATCTTGCTTCTGAATTGCTTCGCCGCTCCTGCTGAGGCTGAAGGACTTGAGATACAGCTGCTTGTATTCCTCCATAGCCCGCTCCATGGCCTGCTTCTGATCATCTTTCAGATCGGCCTCAGAGACTTCAATGACATTCCTCTGGTTGACATCGGCGTGATCACCCATGCCGAATGCGTAGATTTGTATAATCGGGTCCCACTGGGCGTGCCAAAAGAGGTGTTGACACAAAAAGCGTCAGGATCTGTGAACACCTCGGGCTATTACCCAAAGCTCGGTATTCCGGAGGCGTGCCAGTCGATTTGACCAATCAATCGACAAGGATGATAACTAGAACAAAACTGAACGAGACGACAGCGATGCGCCCGGACGTCAAGGCTCAGATTGATCAAGGGTAACTGAAACAAGATCCAATCCAGACAACGGCGATGCGCCCGGATGCTGGGATTGAGGCCTGATCAGGATAACTAGAGCAGAGCTGAACGAGGCAAACAGCGATGCGCCCGGAATGCCAAAGCTCAGAGGTACTCCCACACGGAACTCGCAAGGATTTGACGGAGGTCAAGATGATGCAGCCCGTCAAAGCTTGAAAGAACTCGTTGATAACTACAGCAATGCAGTAAAAGGTAAATTGCGATAAAAGGTAGAATAAGATAAAATTGGTTTGTTTTGAATTGGATTGATTGTTATTTCCATGGCCCTCGGACTCTTGCATGGAGAGTTGTACAAAGACACGACACGTATCCTTCCTAAAACAAACTCCTACTTTAAAGGAAACTGACTCGCGCAGGAGCCCGATAACAATATTTATTTCCTAAACAAACACACCTATTTTAAAGGAAAATAAACGACTCATGCAAGAGTCGGACTCAAACTACTATAATAATACTGGTACAAAACACCAGTTTCCTTATTCTTCTCTTCGATGAAAACTTTCCATCGGCAGATCCCTTTAATCCGCGCCTTCCTTCTTTTGACCACCGGTAACCTTCTGCTGCCACCAAGCGCTAAGTTACGCCCATCGGCATCAGCAACACTTTCCCGATCGGCAATCGGCAACATTTCCGATTAGCGACCTTGTGCTGGTAACTGTCTTCACCAATCATCCCCTATCAGCAATCGGCAACCACCCTTCATCGGCAATCGGCAATGACCCCTCATCGGCAATCGGCAATGACTCTTCATCAGCCATCGGAAATGACTGTTCATTGGCAATCAGCTTCAGCAAGGCTTCACCAATTAACCTTTTGTCGGCAAAGATCATCCAGCCTCCATCGGCAACGCACTTGGTCTTCCCGCAGCACTCTTCCATCGGCAATATCGGTTCAAAATTTTCCCGATGCCGACGGAGAACGGCCACTGACCAGTCAAGCTTCAGCCCATTTGACACGTTGAAAAACGGTGTCAACACCTTCTTTAAGAAGAACAATGCCAAGGCAAAGAACATTCTTTTCCATAGAATTTGCAAGGATGTGTTCAACCGTGTGCGGAATTGCAAAACCGCGCATGATGTTTGGACAAACGTTTGTGCACTACACAAGGGGACCAAGTGTGAGCGTGAGGAGCGCTACCACTTGGTCATGGCTAAGTTGAATTCCTTTACCATGCTTTCCAATGAAAATGCTAATGAGATGTATTCACATCTTAACATTCTTGTAGAGGAATTAAATGGCCTTGGGCTCACCCAAATGTCTCCGTCGGATGTGGTGCGCAGGATTCTTTGTGTCTTGCCAATCGACAAGTATAGCCACATCGTCACCGTGCTTCACCAAGGAGATCTCTCAGCATCTACACCGACACAAGTGTTGGGCAAGATCAATGCTCATGAGATGTACATGAAGATCGGTGATGGCGGTTCTTCATCCTTCTCCAAGAAGAAAGACAAAAAGAAAGAGGAGAAGAAAGACTTGGCCCTCAAAGCTTCCACCAAAGAGAAGTGCAAGATCCAATTGGTGGTTGAGGACTCAAGCTTCCACCAAAGCTTCAGCCCATTTGACATGTTGAAAAACAGTGTCAACACATGCCCCCCAGTTTCGGAGTGTATAATACTTTACGTGCCGAAATTCTCTCCACTGTAGCCGTTGCTGTAGCCGTTGCTATAGCCGTTACCTCCGAGATAGATGTACGGTTTCCTCGATCCCCGCGTGTGGAACTGCAATTTAATAATAAAATCCCTCGATTGTAGCACAAACAGTTGCAGACCACCTCGATCACCGCGCGTATCTACCGCGGGCCTCTCCACATTCCTGCACAACGTCAAACAGAACCCCAAAATGCCCCTGAGCAGGCTTATAAAAGTTACCGGGATCCACTCCGCCTTTTTACCCGAGCCCAT